>JZLH01S0621725.1:0-30146 GCA_001188425.1 Eucidaris tribuloides | reverse complement strand
GTAACCTCAGAAAATGTATATATCATCCAATATAAATGAATCTTAAATAATAAGCAAGCATGAATGTGACAGGTGATTTAAACATGCAAATTAATTATTTCTATTACAACAACTAGCTTACATTGATTTACATAAATGTATATGCAAGCAGTAAATAAGATTCAAATATGCAGAGGGTTGGTTTTTTCATTTTTTCTTTTCATTTGATCTTTTCCCTTTGGCTTTCCCTTTCCATTCCCCTTTTGCACATGAATTCAATGTTTTGAAATTAGATGTTATATGTAAGTTTTGTATACAACCTTGTATAGTTTTGGTAAATGGTAAAATACGATTTTGTTGTTTTTGTTGTTTAAATACACCTATATGACCTATCAATGCCCTGAAAATTGCTTGCTCTGAAACCCTCCCATTTTTGAGAAATTACTCAAACTGTAAAATATCAGGGGGGACCCTTGACATTTCCCATAGGTGATGTACATATCGCTAGATGTTCTCCTTTACTTTAAACATCACAAATTGTCACTATAAGGCCATGTGTCGTGAAGTGGGGCCTGTTTGCGTTTCATTGGCAAATTTTGAGTGTCACGCGACATTCTGGACTTAAACCTCTGTAACTTTTGAACTATACATGCAAACATAGTAAAAGTATATATTTTCTGAAAGGAAATAGTCTCATTTTTCCAATTATGGTCACCAAATTGAAGTGGGGGTAGGTTTAAAGGAAATAGGAATCAAAATATTCATAAAAGTGAGGTAAAAGTAGGGTCATTTTAAAAGTGAGCCTCAACATCTACACATCAAAGCACCTACCCCCCAAACAAGCAGCCTTTTGTAATAGTACAGATAATTTCCAATCAAATGAGACCAAACTCACAGGCATACCCCTAGTAGAACTATTTTTATTGACTTTGGGAGCCAACGGATATCAAAATTTGCATGATAAATGTGTAATATTACTATAATCTATAAAGAAAGCACATCGCACTTGGAGGCCTTATTATTGTATCTCTTAAACTACAATGAAGTATCTTAATGCAGAACCAATATCTATTCATAATTAGGCAAAAAAAGATTATGGCAACACTTGCTAAAATATGTTTTTCTGAGTTGTATGTTTGGCTTACCATGTCCTATTTGATACAATTATCCAAACTTGTGAAGAAAATTAGTTAAATTAAGTGTAATTTCTTTAATTTAGTTGCTACAGAAATTATTAGGGTTCATTTAAAGAGTGTATAATGAGCTTTAATTTGATATATAAAGTCAATGATATACTGATTTTACGATACAGAAAAAGACGCAAATAAACCTTGATTACGTTCTCCCATAGACTTAACACAGTACCGTGTCCCAATGCAATCTCTATGGCCAAAGTTGCTCCACCCCCACCATCTTGTACTTAATTAATCGTAATTTTTTAATTGAACTTTTGTAATATAAAACTAGGAATCACTTGAAAGAGTAATAAATAACCTTCAGTTTGATGTATAGTTCAGTGATATTGGTGATTGGTAAGATGCAAAGAACAAAATGAAACTTGGGCTGTAAACATCTCCCATACTTAACATGTAACCGTCTCCCAATCTCCGTCTCCCAATTTGCTCCACCGCCCCACCATCGGTAACTTAATCACCGCGTAATTTTATAAGGAACTTCTGATGAAAATAAACTTGTGTCATCTTAAAGCTTAATAAATTTGCTTTAAAATGAGTGGTAACTTGGAAGAATTGAATCACATTTAGGTACTCTAACCATTCCAAACATGTCAAATTTCACTAAAATATGAAACGCTCCACCTAGAGCAGGCCCCAATTCATGACGCATGGCCATAAGCAATTTTCAGTGGTTTGATGTAATTTTGTGATGTTAGGGTGATAATAGAATACTTTGTGAATGATTGACGAAAAAGTGTTCTGATCGACCAAAACTAACACTTTGGCTTTAATGGTAATACAAAATTATTGTAACGAAAATGATGTGTACTTTCGTATTGCTTTTTTTGGCTGAGCAAGGAGGTAATGACACCAACCCCTCTGCATGATTTGAATCTTATTTACTGCTTTGCTATATACATTTATGTAAATCAATGTAAGCTAGTTGTGTGTAATGAAATAATAAATTTTGCTGTTTAAATCACTGTCACATTCATGCTGTTATTTTAAGATTCATTTATATTGGATGATATATACATTTTCTTGAGGTTTACGCAGAGAGGAATAAATATTTTTCAATTATGCAAATACTCCTGACTGAAATGTAAGAATAAACAGAAAACAGGGATCAAAGTTGTAACAACTCTTCAGAAAGTGATCACACCGGAAACGACAAGGATGACGATGATGAAAAGGAAAACACGAATTAAAAAGGAAGATGAAGCATAACATGATGGTCAAATATAAGAAAGAGTATATGAGGTAGAAGGGGGAGGAGGAAGAGGAGGGGAAGGAGAAGGGAAGAAAGAAGAGGAGGAAGAGGAGGAAGAGGAGGAGGAAGAGGAGGAAGAGGGGGGAGAAGAAGAGGAGGAGAGGAGGAGGAGGAAGAGAGGAGGAGGAAGAGAGGAGTAGGAGGAAGAGGAAGAGGAAGAAGAGGATGAGGAGGAAGAGGAGGAGAAGGAAGAAAAGGAGGAGGAAGAGGAGGAGGAAGCACGAGGAGGAGGAAGCACAGGAGGAGGTGGAGAAGGCAGAAGAGAAAGAGAAAAAGGGAGCAGAAAAAGTGAAGGAGAAAGAGGAGGAGGAAGAAGAAAAGAAGGAAGAGAAGAACAGGAGGAGAAGGAGGAAGAAGAGGAAGCAGAAGAGGAGGTGGTGGAGGTGATCGAGAAAGAAGAGAAAGAGAAAGAGAGGAGGAGGAGAAAAATAAGAGAGGAAGATAACGGGGAAGAAGAGGAGGAAGAGAAGGTACAGGAAGAAGAGAAAGAGAAGAACAGGAGGAGGAACTCGATAAACAGGAAGAGAAAGATGTGGAGGAGGAGCAGGAGACAGCAATACAAAATATCGAGAAGGAAAGAAGATCATGACAACATCATATTTATGTGACTTCACCTTTTTCTCCTTCACCAGGAATACACACTTACCAACAGATAATGAAGCAAAAGCGTTAAACAATCTAGCCATATACTGCTGTACCACCTCATCGGATGAAGTCAACATTTCGCTCACTTTTGTCTGTTGACAAAAACAACACCAAATTTGACAATCAACAAGGAAACGCATTGATACTAGTGTTGCACGACTCCAGGATATTTGGGAGTCGACAAGTCGCCAATCAAAAGTCGCGACTCCGACTATTTGCCGAGTCTCAACGTTCAGTTTCTGTTAGCACGATCAATAGGTAAAAGGAAGCACACTACAGCTTGTACAATGACTGTTCAGTGCCCCCTAAAATTACTTCAGTAAATTCAACTTTCAACTGTAATTACGACATTCAAGAATTGACTTTTTTCCAAAGTTCCACACATTCTCATCAATGTTTTGACTGGTTTATATGGCATAAATATGTGATTACATGGAGTCGATTATTGCGTTTCTAAAGTCGGAATCGCGACTCCTGAACAATAGTCACGACTCCGACTTTTGGCGACTTAGCTGTGCAACACTAATTGATACAGTCACTGTTTTGTTAGCAATATAAACAAATTAAATATATGCTATGCTGATCTCACATGGAGATGATTCATGTGCCTTCATTTATTAAATATATATGAAATGTTTATCCAGAGCATTAGTGTACTTTCCTTTGTGTCAGTCAAGCTGAACTTTTCTCTAGTAGTACGCAGTATGCATACACATACATATCAGAGTGATTCCGTAATTCTAATTTTTGTAATCACTACATGACTTGTGTGTTCAAATCTTTGAACTGTAATGTTATTTGAAAACTTGGGTCTATTCACAAATAAGTTGACTCTCATTTGACTTTCACAGATTAACCTGTTTATTGTTACACAATGAATATACTTGCAAGACATCAACAATCATCTGCCCAGAAATAGAAACCTAATCAGCCTTATGGGTATCAGGGAATGAAAAAGATAATGGTTACTGTAGCCCTGCAGCAGTTCACTTTAACTCATTTGGAATGGTACCACCAGCTCTGCAAACCAACCAATCAACCAACAATCAAACAATAACCCAGCTTCTTTGTTGTTGATATATGAATGACTTCAATGTAATAAATACAAAAAAGAAGATACAATTGATCCAACAAATGACCACCACAACAAACGATAAAACTAGAAATCACTGAAGGTAATGAATACCCCTACCAATATTCAAATGTGTCTTGAACATTGTCACAAGACGAATGTCAAATTTCATGAGCATTGCTCGAAAAAATGACCAACCAACCACATGCTAATTCTTATATACAGTGAGACCTGTGTATTGTGGCTACTCAAGGGAAACAAAAAATGTGGCCTTTATAGACAGGTGGGTGCTACAGACAGGTTCTTGAACACATGATTTGTCTCCAGGGGAATCAGTTCAGTGGCCATTAAGACAGGTTTGACTGCAAATTTAGCGGGAGTATAACAAACGGTGCACACTCACCCTGTGAGGGCTTGACTCAGCACAGCCCAGTAAGTCGCTCTTGATGTAGGCCGCTATAACATTGTTCCTCTGCTCACCAGGTTCACTACGGGTCAAACGCTGCATGCAAGAGAACGGGATTAACATGCACATTATGCAACAATGTTTCCAATTTTAAAAATCTGTGCTATATGATAAATCATGTTTCTTGTGTCTATGATAAGGTATAAAAGTGAAGCTCTGAAAAAATTGCAATTAAAAACAATCATCAAGTACTTTTAGAAAGTGGAAATTGATGAGCAACCATTCCAGTTATCTCCCATAGACTCCTCTGATAAAGAACTTTTATCCCCAGGACATTAATTCATGTAGTAATGAAATACTCACAATTAATTGTCCCACTTACAGACTCTTGTGTTACTACTTTTTCAACATGGTGATTTTTGTAGAGGTTTTGCTAAAAACAAAGTGTCCTGTTGTTTACACTACTTTTTTTTTTATACAACAGTGAAATTTCCAGAATTCTGTTCATAAATGATTCGAAAACAGTTGGTATTATTGCAGGTACTCAATTCTATATTTAAAAACTATCAAACAAAACTTGTTTTAATATACAAGTCAATATTCGGAAGTCTGCAAATATGCAATAATACTGTCAACAAATTGCAAGAGGAAATAACTGCAGTATTTCACCACACAGGTTAGGCTGTTTATTTTGTATTGCAGGAATATATTTCACTCCATGTTTAATCATACAAGTCCAACTTGAAACCTTTCTTTCTAATAATCTTACCCATCTAAGAGCCTGTAGCAGCAAAGCTCTCCTCCTTTTCTCAGCCTGTATCATATCCTCCTTCACCTTGCCATACTCTAGGGTTGGAAGGATAGGCATGGCATCCCTAGGAGAAAAATACATGGTATTTCAGTGAGATAGACTAATTCCTAAATGAGCAGTTAGAGTAAAGACTGAAGTTTTCCATTTTACCAGTGTCAAATTCCGTTTTACAGATGTCCAATTCCATTTTACAAATGTCAAATTCCATTTTACAAATGTCAAATTCCGTCTTTCTTCGCATTTTTTTTTGCAATTTTCCGACTTGCATTTTTCTCGGAAAAAAAATCACAAATAAAGTCGAGCTGACGAGGCCCATGGGGGTTTTGATTCGAGTTTGGGACATAATTCCTGTGGCTTAATTAGGCATCTTTTTTGGTAAATAAGTTTAGTTTTATTCAATAAATATTCATCATTTTACTTTGGGGATATTTTTAGGCATGATTTTTTTTTTTTGTTCAAAATACTGTTTTCCACACCAAATTCCTTGATTTCCGCAGAAAATCCACAACGCGGAAAACTTCAGTCTTTAAGTTAGAGGACATATTAGGCGACATAGGGAAGGAAAGGGGGGGGGGTAATTGTCCAAGGGGTAATTATCAGGCAGGGGGGATGATTGACCAGGGGGTGATTGTTCACATAAGAAGAATAAAATCTATACCATTATTTGTGCCAAGCAGACATGATGATGCAATATGTGTGATTGAAACCACTTTCCGTGGATTAAGAGCATTATTGCCTTGATTATGACAACAGATAAGATTTGTTGACATGCTAGACTTTCAGGGTGCATTACAAAACAGGATCATAGCCATAATGTGCCTTGCCCTATTATGCTATTACATTTGACATCATTTAACCTTTGACCTACATACATCACTTTTAACCCACATATACTGTTGAGCTCCGTGTAAGGCATCTACCACCCAAGTTAGATTACAAATGGGCTTTTAGTTAGAAAGTTACCGACCCCAGTAGAAACTTGCACATAAATTTTGACATTTGCATCATTTGAACTTTGACCTACATATATGACCTTCGACCCCCAAATTACATTGAAATCCCTGTAAGGCATCCACCATCCCAGTTTGGTTACAAACGGGTATATTTGGGCACTGCTGAGGATCCATTTGTCTCACTCCACTGCGGTGGCTCAATAATAACCTGGTCAGTTAGCATAGTTGAGAGCAGTGTCAGTCCTGACACTAAGTGGTTAGTTCTTTCAAAATTTCGTTTAGTTCAAATAGAAATAATGAAAAGTAAGTAAGAAAAATATGCAATGCAAATACAAATTTGTAAAGAGCACATTTTGTGAAGGAATTGCAAAAATGATCATACATGTAGTACCATATTATTGGTCGATCCGCGTAACCGCGGATCACCATAGATTTCGTCAGAATTTTTTTTTCTTTATTGGTGATCCGCGTAACCGCGGATCACCATAGATTTCGTCAGAAGTTTTTTTTTCTTATTTATTCGTGTTTCTTTCTGGTCAGGTTGTGCATCAGATATCTCAAGAACAAAATCGTCAATCATCTTGTAACTTGGCATAGTTATGTCCCATGTCAATACCTACAGAATGTCTCCCTGACAATGTCCGTGACGTCACAATGACGTCATAAGCCAAAAGCTAGTCTAGCCTACATTTGCATATCTTCAAGCCGGCAGTCGAATAAAACAACGAATTTGGCAGACTTAAGTTTAGGTCAAGGGTCAACTTTTGGACCTAATCACGTGCGCGCAGCGGCGTCATGATGGGCTAGCACGGGCCGCGTCAAAAATTTTAAAAGTTTTAAAATGCTCCAAATGATTCTTACTAACAGTAGCATACGTTTCAGGTCATTTGGAACATTTGGTGCGCGCGCGTACGCGCGCGTTTTTTTCCGCGCGCACCCCTTTCCTGACCGAATATCGTCGTTTTTTCGATGAATTTAGATTTCTGACTGAATTCTTCATCAATTAGAACCCTTTTCCGACCACTAGGACCCAAAATATCGCTTACAAGTCCAAAAAACGTAAATCCGCGCGCATTGCGCGCGTAGTGAATAATGGGCATTTTTTAATGACTCATAACTCTTTAGAATTAACGGTGACCCCTACTTTTTATTGCTTATTGTGATAGAGTATGATGCGTAGATAGCATTTCAGGCATCGTTTTCTATGCCAAAGTGTTGTGACGTCATCTATGACATTACAAAGAAAAATCATATTTCGGACATATCTCATGACTGGAGTCGAGTAACATCACCAAATTTGGTACACAGTAACTTCAGGTCAAATGTAATCATGCGTGCTTATCATATGCGTGCGGGCGTCACGACGAACACGTACGTGTACGTTTAAAATTAAGTTTTAAAATCAGTCAATTTTCTCTAAGAAAAAACCATGACCCCTACCTGTTATTGCTCATTCTGATAAGCCTTTGATTCCGTAGATAAGAGGTTCAGCTTACTACTTTGCCATGTGGAATATGTGATGTCATTCTGTGACGTCACAAATAAAATTGTATTTCGCGCAATATATCATAATGCGGGTGGATTAGATAACAAAACTTGGTACACAGTAACTGCCAGCGTCCAAAGTTCATCACTGGTGCTAATCACAACCGTTCCGCGCGTCGCAACGAAACGCGTACGCGCCGTCGAATATTTCAACTAATGTTAATAGAAATTTCCAGGGATGAGGGACATTATTTATCATGCAATGATAACATTAACGATATTGTAATTGATAACATTTTCTTAAATTAATGATCGGCATCGGCTACGCGGAATCACCAATTCGTCTTAGTGACGAATTAAACAGTCTAGTTTACAATACAGGCTTGGAAAAAATACGGTGTATCAACATATGAATTTGCTTCATGATAGTACTTTCACACAAAACTGATGGACATATTATAAAATGAAACGACATGTTATACAAATGTGAAGGAAGTTTAGTGGATGGAAAGTAGAAAGGATATTAGAATTATTACTACTATTGAAAATGTTTTTGAACACAATCAAGTTTAAAACAGAAAGCGTAGGAAAAAAAGACACAGATAAGATATTCATGAAATTGACTTTCTGATAGATTTCAAGTTAAATAGAGTTTTCATAAAAGAAGTTGGTAATTAAGCAAACAATAACACAAATTAAAATAATGGGTGTAAGCTGTGAAACTATTATTTTTTTATGAATATCTTACAGTACAAGCAAAGATAATCATTTTGAAGAAAGCAAGATACGCTGCAAAAAATGATCAATCATATTTCAGACAGGTTCAAGTATGTAGCTAATGAGTGACCAGGTAAAAAAAAATACATGGTACATGGAGGCATGGGGTGATTTTGCCCCCCAACATGGCAAAAGAGCCCTGTAAATTGCCACAGGGTTCAATATAAACGAGTACCTGAAAGCACAGAAACAGAAAAAGTAGCCCCCAATTATTTTTCCCCTGTTAGTGGCAGGTAAACAAGCTTAACTGCTCAAGTTTTCCCATCATCTCCACCCATGTCAGTGCCCATATTTATGAGTTTCATTCAATACGTGATTGCAACAAAAAGGTATTTTTCATCTACAGACCGCTATAGGAAATAAAAATATTTGACCAAGGCCACTTTCAAAGAACAATGATGCACAGATTTCAGTTAAGGTAGTGTGGTGCATCAGATGTATTTCCTCTTGTTTAAAAAAAAGACACTCGGCTGTGATTTGAGCATTTTGCACCATTGTAAATACCCTTGCGTGCCACACTGCCCTAATGCACTCACAACTGTGCATTATTTGTAAAGATGAAACTGTCCAGCTAATAAGCTTCTTATATGTATATGTACATGTAAACGTTAACAACATACAGTGAATAAAACCAATGAAAGTAATTACTGAGTTACATAAAACTTTGGCATGAATGACAACTTCTAGACTACAGAAGAAGTGTTAGACAATGAAACAAAGTATAAAATACATTTCTATTACATTCATTTCTGTAACAAGTTAGATTGAAAAAGAAACAATTAGAAAAGTCAAAAACATAAAGAGAAACTGAGCTGAGCTTTGAGTTTATGGTTGAACAGAATCTGTTGATCAAAATTCAGATTTTTCTTCTTCTCACCTTATTTCTTCTGGAATGGGACTGGCGATCAAAAACACATAACAGTGATACAAAAGTTACATCAAATCAACAATCATTTTTCCTATATTTGGAATGGGGAAATCAACACCTGTATTTATTTATGGCAGATAACTGCAAGATGTACAGCCTACTGTGTCTATGCAAATAAACTTGGCTATGTTCAAAACTACAAAAAACATGCTGCTTATTATAAATGCAGATTTATAAGTGAACATATCGTCTTTTTTTAAGTTAAATACCATGCTTTATTATAATTTGTTTGTCTAAACAGTTATTGTCATCGGTACGTTCAGCGTCAGATAAAAGTTTACTAACCATTCCACAAAGTTCTTTATCAATCGGTGATAAACGTTTCAATATTTCAGCCCCCAAATTTTGGAGTAATCTCCCACTCACAATTAGAGAACACCCAACACATGACATTTTCAAAAAGCATCTAAAACCTAACTCTTTTCACTGTAATTTTTGTTATACATGTAATCCAATTCTATGTAAGCGCTATGATACATTTTTGTATAGCGGACATAAATACTCGTTATTATTATTTTTACTATTATTTCAAATCCATCCATAATTAGCAATGTACAAAAGGTGGAGGCAAGTACGGAAATATTCCTGTCCATTAAATTTTTTTTAATTGCTTATTCAACTCTCATTTAAAATGAATCTGTCATGATTTTCCAGTGACTGGTTTATTACCGATAACTTACAAATCTTTCTGTGAGGTGTCATATTGTTAGCATATAGCTGCAGAATGCATCATGGATGACAATGTGAAACAGACCTTGCTTTGAGGGTTCATCCATGTGGGACAAAAATGAATGATGAAAACTGAGTGCAGAAGTCTTGAGACCGACAAGTGGGGTGCAATATTTTTGAGCCAGTGGAAGACCCCCAGCAACATAAAAATCCTCTCATCGCGGACAAAGAGCCAATCATTGTGCAAGCCTTACTAAGGCTGGAAGATTGATATTAGTAAACCTTGTCAGACCCATTTACATATTAAGGAAAAAAGACACTAGACAATGAGAACGATTTACGCTTATATGTCTACTATATTCACCAAAATTTCTGTGCTGTGTGGTATAACTGTAGTTATCAAAGAAAATGAGTATACCTGTACATATATGTGACCCGCTCTGTCGAAATGAGGCATAAGTCGCAAATCATGAAAGTTGAGATTTTGACTGAAATGGAATTCCCAATTCCTAAGCTTTCTAATGATGTATAACTTGTCCCTTTTTATTGATTTATGCGAGCGCAATTAAGCATTTATTACCGCGAAAAGTGTACCTTTCCGAGAAGAAAATTTCGAGAAAATGCGTTTCAAACATTTTGGTACGGGACCGGTTCGACTTCCCTTGTTGATGCGAAGATCTTGATATGGCTCAGTGATTATGCTAATAAGCTCCTTCCTTAGTAACCATCGGAGATCCTGATTGGTCAGTAAAATGACCGTGCACTGAACTAGAACATCGTTCTTGCCCGAGTGAGAGGGAGAGGTCAAGTGTGTGCATTGGATTGTATTCACTTTCATGATAAACTGCCATGGGATTGCGAAATTCATACAATCAAATAAACTCAACAAGTTTGCTCACAGAGCAAGTAATGATAAGCATGAAATGAAAATTTGTAGTTTTGTTTCGGATATCTGTCTTTCGCCATGCTGAAGTGGCCCAAAAAACAACACTGGAATCTGGAATTAACGGGCAATTTTGATCAATTCGCCATTAGAAATGATTGTTTACCGTCGATTATAATAATGTAACACGCAGAACACGATCAGTGTACACCCAGGTAAAAACAGATTAAACGGGTTATAAAAATACTTACGAAAACAACAGAAACAGTAAATGAAAATAAACTAATTTAGTGTCATGTGTATTGTTTACAAACATGGTGAGCGATATAACATAGTTAAATGTTTGGTACCGTCGTGTCCACAGAGTTTCTACCACTGATTTATGTGTTAAGCCTACAGCTGTTCTATGTAGAACTGTTTTTCTCCATGTGCCATTGAACTTTCTTTCACGACTCGGGGTACAGTCTAAGAAAGTATTGTGGATCGCTTTCTTTGTTACCAAACAGATGACTTGTATTACACGTAAAGTGTCTGTTCATTAACGATAATCTGGCGGTTTCTTTGAAGACGCACCCTCATTAGCTCGTACCTCACTGCGTATCATTTTATTTTAGAAAAAATCTACGAATGAACGCGAAGATGGCCCTTACCAAAGCCTCTAAGATCTTTAATAACAATGCCTTTATTAGTTCTTTAGAAATGTCGCGCATTTTTGGGACCCTTGGACGGCGTGATTAATTCGTTGTTTGTTCATGAGGCAGTAGCGAAGGGGCCAGGAAATTATAGATTACCTACAACTAAAATTGCTGTCCATCCATCAAGCTCAAACGCGTTACTTATTAAATACATATAAGTTAGCAAACAGAAGTTACCCTTTTAAACAAAAATTACGACTAACTGGTCTTCCTGTTTGTTATTAGGACCATGCTGTGACACATCTTGTCTTTGATAACATTACACAATACATACCAGCAACACACGCCGCATGGAAGAAATTCGCCCTGTCTCTCCTGTCACATAAAATGTTTAATAAGGGTTTGCCCCTGAATTTCAGACATAATAACAATTCTGCTGTGTCTACTGAGTCAGCTCTTTTATCATTAATTTTGTAAATTTCTATCATTTCATGTATAACTTGCGCCCTCAAAGGAATTTTTAAATTCATTATGCCATATTGATAGCACCAATGGCCAAGCACAAGCAATTATCAACAGAATATTATGTAGGCCAATTAACATCGCAATTGCGGTGTGATCAATTGGACTGTAACGTTTACTTCGTAAATTCTCTCTCCGTCTCAATGCCGTTTCACCCTCGTTTTTGTCGTTATTCTTCTTCCTTCTATCTATGATTTTGTCCATCAGGTTTTATTGTCACAGATCTATATTGATTACCCGCCGTATACACATGTTCTTATTAGACAAATTGTTTTACTTATGCAAGTTAATTTATGAGTCGCATTCTTAAAATTTGATAATTAATTTTCTTATTAGAAAAACAATCGTTTCAGAAAAAGAAAATCAAATCGATATGAATCAACATTGACACCCTCTTCAAAATTGTGGAGAAAATGTAAGAGTTAAATATTTTTTGTTTCACTTTCACTTTGTGGCGATAGAAAACACCACTGTCAAAAATTAATGATTTCTTAAAAAAAAAAAAATATACATTTTTAGATTGAAGAACAAAATCAAGGGCCAAGCATAGGTTGGGAGGATTTAACTGCAGACTCCCTCCAGAGAAAAGAAATGCAAAATTCGAGTGAAATCGTTTTTTTTTTTTTAAATACGTTACTCAAGAAATAATCATTTAAAAGATTGACGACAAAATCAATCGCACTAAATTCATCGCAAGCGTAATACGCCAAAACTGAATATTGCGAAATTAAATGCACAACGCCATGAAAGGCGTTGTGTTGATAATCAAAGTGAAATTAATTGATTGCGAGTTTTGCCATGTGATTTCCATAAATTGATATTAAATTACCAAAATTGAACAAAAAAATTCGCCTCTTCCGCAAAATGGTCGCATTGATACACGACCTTCATAATAAATAGTCGAAATTTACAGGAAATCTATATTAATACAGTATTCCCATTTTTTATTTTTGCCTCTCAAAAGAGAATACCCTCTGATGACAAACCCGCAAATTCCACTGAATAAATGGCTCATTCGCTGGAACGGGGAAGCAAAATGCATAGTATCTTCCTTATAAACCCGAATCTTCCCTTTATGATAAATTCGCAATATAATACCGACCACCAAAACTAGGCTTTCCCCGTCCAGGCATAATGAAATACATGAAATACGTGCGCGCAAACTGTGATCGTGCACATTATGTGACCTTAAGTATGTCCATCCATGTATTGTATTTTCTGGTAATAAATTGTATTATACTTTATTAAATTTCTATTAGATTACATATGAAATGTGCATAATGATTAAAACATATGAAGCAAAGCTCATGTGTATTTCCACTTATTAGTCCGATGCGTTCCGATTAACAAGCAATGCATGCGAAAGACCTTGCCATACATGTAGGATGATTGTGATCTCAAGTGGGACGCTTCTCTATAATCCTAACGTGACACAAAAGAACTCACGTGGTCTTAGATAACTTTCAAAATGTGATAATTGGTATATAAAGGAATTCGGGACTCAGGAGCAGGTCAGGAATCTATTGTTAAAATACCATTGTATTAATGAATAGAACCAACTTGTTAAGCCTCGCACTGCTATAGCGTACCTTGTATAGTACAAAAGTGGCATTACGTAATCCACGGGTACGATAATGTACGTCTGTTTATACATCTAGGTTAAGGACTAAGGTGAATGTATGTATGGGTTTTAAAGAGGTTATAGATTTTACTTTTACTTATTTATTTGCTTCGGAGATGGTTAAAAAGAAAGAATTATCAAACACGAGGAAAATAATAGAGGCACACAATTTCTGAAATATTTAAACTAACTGGTCGCGCATAAATTGCAAAATCGGCGTGAAGAATCAAATGCAAAGGCTTATTTTGATCATGAATACGTTTGTTTACTTTTTTAAAACTTTTTTCGAATTCTTAACACTTAACAATATTTTGACAAGTTTTGGGTCCATTTGGACGCCGTATAATTATGACTATATAATGCCATTTTGTTTATTTGCGTCTTCGGGTAATTATAAATATTGGATCATACTGTCTAGGTCCAGCAAAGCTCTTAAGTCTATGTTAATTCTGTCGAAATTTCTTCTTTGGCGAAATAATACAGTGATTTTGTGACAAACTCCAAAACATATTGTCGCCATATTTCAATCCTGAAATGAAACGGTCACCAACCTGTTTCCCAATGAAAATGATAGGTATGGTTGTACGGTTTTGCTTGTATTCGCTCTCGCAAATGCAAAAAAAAAAGTCATCTCATTTTTTTTCGGTGGTACAGTTTAATTAATAATTAAAAAAAGTATCATTCCTTTAATAAGTTACGAAGACAAGGCCACGTGGTCGTGGAATTGGTCAATAAGTGTAACAATAAATACGATTAGTAATATCCCGTGTGCATTTTAATTAAATATCAGTTTTCTTAGGGGTGGGTTCTGGATATCGCGTGTTTAACTCCGCGGTTGACAGCAAATCTTTTAACGATGAAATTGAGCGCCGGTGAGAGAGAGAAGAAAAAAAAGACCTTTCTAATTTACAACTTTCCGATCTCACACAAAATTAATGAGCACATATTTATGTTTACAATCGACAGAAAACACTCAGTGAAACAACACGTAAAGTTGTAAGTAAATAAACAAGTACATTTCTTATTTCCGCACATAAACACTTTTAAAACCAAGCTTATCTCTCGCTCGAGTGCACACCTGACCATTGTAACATCATGAATATGCATATAACCGTCGACCAATCAGAACCCTTCAGGCTGCCCGTAGCGACGCGTTCGTAAAGCGAGACGAACAAGTCGCTCGAATTTTTGGACCACTCATTTTGAAATTGATATTTTAAATCGCTATCTATTAGGTCTTAGACATAATATTTTTGGCTGAAACTCAAACACACGATAGAAGAGACTTTGAAGATTCATTTTCTGCAATAAAAAAAAATTGGGCGGAGATCAACTTCAACTCAGTTTTTGGCCTCTCACGGAAAATCTCCCGGTGCGACTTATGCCTCATTTCGACAGAGCGGGTTACATATCTAACATATATTTAATATTTTTTATCAAAAAATACAACAATACAACAATGTTAAGTGAAAAATAGTGACAAAAGTATGTTACCTGTGATGAGCAAATGAAGCCTTCAGCATAGAACCAGCCTAGGGAGAGGGAAATAAAAAGAAGGAATTAGTCAATTTTCTTTGTTGTGAAGAATACATTGAGGTTCGATGAACAGTATCGAGACGCTTGATTTACAGATTTATCTGTTTACCTTATGTATTTCAGTACATCTCTTCCAAATGAAGTAAAGTATTATTTACTGAATTAATAATAGGATAAGCTCAGAAAAGTGCAAAAATATGAAATGTTTAGAAGCTGTTAATTTTTTCTTTTCCATTTTAGGTTTAGTTATAAAGGATGACTGAAAGTCATTTTGGAGACCATTTCAGGCTTGTCAACAAGACAGGACTGCCTCTGCATTTATCAGGCCTCATATATAAACACTTTTTCAAAATTTCCTGACCTTCCATGTCTTTACAGAACAGACTGTTTTTACATTTTCAAATGTAACCCTAACCCTAACCCTAACCCAAACATACATCATTGCAATATTAGCATCAAATCAAGGAACATTTAAATAGTATTTTGCATAAGTGACTTTCCTTGACTTTATAGGAAAAATTGATGAGTTTTCCTGACTTTCTCTGACTTATTTGCTTCTGAACAAATTATTTTTAAATTCCTTGACTTTCCAGAAAGTCCCTGACCTGTATGAGTTCTGATTTATTCATAACATGGTCAAAACAGAACCCAAGAAACAATTTCCACAATGTACTGATAATTCTCCCTATTGCATACAGCCCTCCAAATCTGAACGCTTGCGGTGCTCTTATTTGTTTACCCGTTATTCTTGAGAGATAAACTTCCAGTTTAAGCAAGTGCGATACACATTGCATGCTAAAATACTCGTGGATCGTGAAAAAATCTTTCTTATGATCTCGTGAATATTTTTTTTCAAATCCTTCGTTCATATGACAACACTTCCGTTTAGGCCATTAAGGGAGCCATCCCCAGTCCTCACACACCGGTATTCGTGCTCCGACTCGTGCGAGTGGTTGCATTTCTCTCTCACGGGGTAAATATTTCCTGGCTAGAGTGTGGAGTTCATTCCCTGGTTTATCGGTCGTAGGAACGTTTCTTTCACTAAGAAAATCCTTTAATTGCGACACAGACATTCTCCAAAATTGTTCATCAGGTCAATCCATGTTTGGTCGGGTATGAGGTACTGATATTACGAATTTGACGAGGTTCGAAATGACATGTTCTTTGCGTTTGACCGTACGATTTGCCGGAACTGGGAGTATACATCCCAAGAGCGATTGATCAGATATCGATATCGCGCGGTGATATCGCTTAATATCGGCTATATGTGATAGGAAGAATTGTGAATACAGATTTAAATAAGCACTTACCGTAGGTGGCCGAGTAATGTCTACTGATTCTTTGAGCTGGTTAGAAAACAGTCGCTGACACACCGTCTGCAAGTACTCTGGTGTTACCTGAAGTGTCCAGATAAAATGATATAAAGAATTTTTAGGTGTTATATGCAAATCAACAAAAGTGTGTACGTTTTTTTGGGGGGGGGGGTTCAGGGATCCCAACATTTCAAGAAACAAAATTCCCTGATTTTTCCCTGATGAAGTCTCAAAATTTCATGATAATTATTTCAAGTCATTTCCAGTTTCACATGTTTTCTATGTTGTTTGGATATGCAACAAAATATAACAGAGTCTGACTGACTACTTTCATTTTTGGGCCAATCAAAATTCCCTGACTTTTCCCTGATTTGAGGCATTTTTGTCAAATTCCCTGACTTTTCCCTGACTGGAAAAAAAGTAAAATAATTTTCCCTGATTTCCCTGATGGGCTGGGAACCCTGGAGTTATAGGGTGGGGGCATGTGCATGTGCCAAGTTTGGTTATAAAACTTTAACAGCTTACAACTGAGTACAAATTTAAGATCATTTCATTTGCATTTGGTTGTTAATGACAGAAAAAAAAATTATTAATCATCCATATTTTTTTCACAAGGGACTGGATTGAAAACAGCTTCCATTATCTTGATTTATTTATTTATTTATTTTATTTTTTATTTTTTTTCTTTCTTTCTGTTTTCTTTCTCTCTTTCTTTTTTTATCACTTTAACTATTCATTTATCTATTGTGAAAATTAAAACATGAATTATACTCATACATGTCTTTCAATTACATATAACATTTCTTAAATTCAGACATGCAAGATGTAAATCAAAACTAAGTTTTGAAACATAGCTTTTATGCTAGCTTGTTTGTTTGCTTGCTTGCTTATTACTTGTGAGTTTGGGGGAAATGAAATCAACTGTAGCTATTAAAATACGGCAGTCTAATATAGTTTTCATCCTGTGAATGACATTTCTTTTCCTTTAAAATAAAATTAGTGTTTCATTTGCCAAAAGATACAAGGATTTGCAAGGAGAGGATACAATGATTATGTGAATTCAATATGTAACATTAGTACTTGAATTTAAAAAAAAATGAGATGAGAGTGTAGTCTGAATTGAGTTACTGGACTGTTTTTATCCAGCCTTGCATATTGTACTCAAATTTGCCAGCCATGGAACGTTTTCAACCCATACACAGACACGCGAGACATCCACCATACCAGGTATGGTGTCTTCTGTCTGAAGTTAGGTGCCTTGTAAGGTCCAAATTTCTGTTGTTCCACACCCGTAATAACAGGGTTATCCCTCTCGGATAAACGAGGGCCATTCTCTCAGACCTTCCCTGGGGCTGGTAAGGCAAGCAAGCTGCCTGTATGTAACCCCATATGCAAGCATCCCATCCCATTCATTCATGCTACCTTGCTGCTATATATATGTCCAAATTATTATAGCCACGAAATTCATGGTTACATAAGTACAAAACTGCAAACTACAAATTGCAATCCAAAATTTGTGAGTAAATGTTGATGTGTCTGTTTACAGTGTATATCTTGCCCTTAAATACAAATATCCAGTTAAATTTGGGACGAAAACTGGACACGAACAGCACAAAACCCCCAAATCCACATTTTGCATATGTAATTAGCTAATTTGCATATCATTTTAATATTATGACTTCATCTTACCTGTTTTCCATTTATACAATTCTCCAGTGAGTCTACAAGCTCTGCAGTAATGCCTATTAGGTTGTGGTAGTCAGACTGCACGAGTGGAAAAACAGAAAATATGGTAATTCACACCTTGCATATGTAATTGGACAATTTGCATAATATGGCAATGCAATATGTATGGCATGATGTGTCTGCAAGGCATGTACATGATAGTGAAATAAATGCTGCAGATAATGTATATTCATGGCAATGCATCACAATAATTTAATGTATAGGCCCTTTCTGTCCTAATCATTAATGTATTGGGCATGTCAGTATATTCACCCAGCACATTTTATACCAGAAGTACGTACATTGGAATGTATGGGTTCCCCATACTGTGTACATTGCATGAACCCTCCCAAATATTTTATGATGACCTAACAAAGAAATAACAAAGTTAATGAAGTCCCAATATGACTATCATACATTCCATATTTGATACATAACAAAGTACCCTTGGGTTATATTATTGACCATTGTACCTCTGGTACTGCACAGTGTAGCGCCCTCTTGTGTTCTGAGCATTATAGTTTGTATATCAATGGTACAAGGTTTTGTCTGAGAAATGATGTAGAAATGTTACTGTTAACTTTTTGTATTGAGCTCAGAAGCTTATCTCATCGGTTATCTGGCAGAAGGGCCCTAGCATATGTTCCCGGCAGAAGGGCCTTAACACTAAATTGTCTCTAACTTGAAAACCATTGGCTTTTATCACATCAAATCAAAGTGGTGTGATATTTTTAGATTCCTCTGTCAGTATGTTGCAGTGCAAATATCAAATTAGGCAATATTTCTCAAAGCAGAGAAAATCAACTGTTAATGCCCTTCTGACGGGAACATATGTTATGGCCCTTCTGCCGGACAAGCGACGATCTATTCTAACAGCTCTAATTTGCATACCTGGATCTTGTTATATCGCTTGACATAGCCCATATTGCGTTTTTCTGCTTCGACCACAGACTGCTGTAGTTTCTGCATCTGTTCAGAGTTCCCTGTAGGATGAAGTATGAACACGAACAAATGCAATAAAAATACCATCCACAAATCTAATATTTTTTGTAATAATCATATGTACATCTATCAATAATTATATACTTAGGGACAGTCATTTTCTGTTTCAAAAAGAGGCCTTTTCTGTTTCACAAAATCTGGAATCTGTTTCAACTTGCTTGAAAACAGAAAATTCCATTTTGTCATGGACTTTCTACTTGTAAAAATGTGACAATTCCATTTACATATTACCAATATTTTTGTGAATTGTTTCGCTGCCGTTTCTGTGCTTTTTTGTCCATTTTTTCTAATGTTTTAATGAATTTTGTTTTCTCTCTCAAAATTAGAAAATTTGGAGAACAAAGAGGCTTTCTGTGATTTCCTATTTGAAAACTGACTATCCCTTTCAAGTGGTCATTTCGGTGAATTCGGTTTGTTTTCCGCAACAGCAAGAAATCATTGACCATACATACTTGTAAAAGTACTAGTAGTTTTGTGTTCTTGCTGTCCCATCGACACAATTTGCTTTTTTTTTCTATGTCAGTACATTCAGAAATGACACCACAATCATATATTTCTGAAAAATAGGTTGAGAGTTTAATGCCTACATATTGAAAGTTTTCAGAAATTTGAAAGGGAGTGGGTATCATTGCCCTCAGAGCATTATTTTCTTATATTTTTGTTCTTAACAATGGTGATTTGGGTAAATAAATGCACATATTAAATCTTGTATAATTGAGTAGAAAGCACCATACAGTGAAGCGTATATAAATATGGATGTGTGGTTTGACATAGACTGCTACTTCTAAAATTATCAAGTTTATGAGATCAGTATTCTAGCTACAAAGAAACCACACACAATTTTTATATGTACGACTAGAGAAATTTGCAAAAAACAAAAACAAAAGGGTGAATAATTCTGGATACTCACTGCTATTAATATCTTGCTGTAAGAGTGTGAAAGGTGATGTTAAGGAAAGCCATAGTCAGATCAACAAACATAATAGATACAATTACAAGGCATTGTTTCTAGAGTGACAAAATCATGTATCTTTTCGTAATCTTGTAGCTAAGAAGTTAAATTGTGTCTTGTTCAAATATTTACAGTCAGGCAGCAGTACGCCCAAAATCCCTTCCTTCTATTCAGATTGTATGCTGAGTAGATGCTCTTTATAATGATATAAAAATTGGCAGGATGCAAGGATATTTAGCCAACATTTGAGCTTGATGAACAGAAAAGAAAATTTCATTTTTGAATCACCTTTTTTTAAAAGTTTTATAATTTAATCAGTGGTCAAACACATGCAGACATTAAGTTTGAAGTGTCTCCTATATTGCCATACTCATCTTTTTATCATACACCATTGTGATCATGAATTAATGCAATTTTAGAAAAGAAGTGCACAGCTCATTAAGTATGCAAAGTGCACAGAGAAGTCTTGTGTGCTGAATAAAATCCCAGCTTTTGCCTCATTATCTCCAGTGCTGCGGTCTGACTGTTTAAAATCTCAAAAATAGAGCCACTCTCGCCAGATAAAAGGACAACTATCCCATTTGTTACTGTGCTCAGGCAGTCATGTTTTTTGGGTTTTTTTTGGGGGGGGGGGCTCTCCTGAATAATTTATGAGATACAAAGTTTTGTCACCCCATGGACAAATTTACACAATCAAAAATACGAGATAGCTTTACTGTATAGGTTCTAGAATATTTTTAGCAATCAAATTCTATTTAATCAAAGAGCCTACTGAATTTAAACAGTGGCTTGTTTTATTATTTGTTTTGCTTCCAAATCTATATATCATCGGAAAGGCTATCAACAAAATTCGTTTTAGCGTTTAAACGTAATTTTTGTTGCTTACATTAAGAAATTTTGAAATCTGTTCAGACGAATTCTGCATTGATTATTCCACTTTTCTGATTTTCCCCCGACTTTCTCATTAAGGCTGTTGACAAAATCTGTTTTAGCGCTTAAACTTAATTTTTGTTGCTAACGTTTAGAGATTTTGAAATCCGTTTAGACGAATTCTGCATTGATTATTCCACTTTTCTAACTTTCCCTGACTTTCTTGTACGTTTTCTATCCACATCGCATTGAAGACGATCATTCTCGCTTAGTCCCACTTATATGACAATCGCACTGCACTAGCGCCGACCGTTGTTCATGCATGCGCATGAATCTCGACAGTGCGTTCACTCTCAGCGAGACTGGTAATCTGTTTGCGTGAATTCCCTGTGTATGATGCACACAACCACACGGCGAGGTAAATGGTCGCAGTCAAAAGACTGGTGATCACACCGCAAAGGTATTGTGCAGTCCTGTGTGCACTATCGTACGCGCAAAATATGACAGCATTCAATATCGTGGTGAGAAGACGGCCGAGTTGACATGATTTACGTTTGTAGAAGGATCGAAGATGAATTTATTTTGGAATAAAGTTCGAAAATCTTGTCATCAAAGTGAATGTGTGGTGAGTTTGTTTTGTTTAATTTGATGATTGAGGACATAGTTTGTGTTGAATGTTGATCATGGTTGATGTCTTTTCCATGTTGCATGTAGGTACGGCGGGAGACATCGGTGTGCTTGTGTGCCGTGACGTGTGTTGACATGTTCGTAATGGACGCGAGTACAACTAGTAGACTGCAGTGTACTATTTAATTAGTCAATTAATCATCTCTTTCTCATTATCATATCGGGCGTCTAAACGATTAACCGAGGTTTTTTGATAAGGTTTAACGTTTAACTGATTAAACGCAATGTTACAGGCTTATTTCTCATACATTTTCTATTCACATCGCGTCAAAGACGATCATGCTCACTAAAAATGCATGTGTAAAAGGTAACAGTTGTGTGAAGGTGACTCTACCTTCTCAAAGTTGCTCAATGTGGCACTGTAGGAAAAAAAAATGCTAGACACATTAAAGAGTTGAAACAAATTGATCAAGCATATATCATTACATTCCGAAAATAGACACCCATGATTATATACGGTCATGTGTCGTATGGTGGGGCCCCTTTGTGTTACAGGCACCAAAATTAAGAATTTTGTCACTTCTTGCATTTGAACCAATATAACTCAAAAAGTACTTATCAGAAACCAACAAAAGTATACATTTTCTGAAAGCTTATACTTCAGAGAATCTCAATCAGCCAAGGTCAAGTTGCTATACAGGGAGTGTAAAAAAAAATTTAAGGGTAATATCACAAAAAAATTATAATTATGTGATATTGATGACAACTCATTGCACCTGTCAGTATTAAGTCATGGCTCAAAATTGATGTCATGGTGTGAAAGAGCACACTTTCAGCTTTAAGAAAATGTATGGTTTTACTACTTTTCGAATTTCAGATGTAGTGATAAAGGGTGTGGCAAAATATGTTAAAAATTGTGTTGCGATTTGTTACAATAACATTAATTACACTAATTAATCAAATAGTTTACTAAACCTAATTAACAAATTTTAGAGATTAATATATTGTTCAATAAATGAATCAGTAGAGTGTATTTAAAAATTTCAACCAAAATGTAGGCCCTGAAGTGAACATACATGTACATGTGTGTCCTTACATTCAGTACTTTCATGCTTCATAATGTGTACAAGTCAATGGCAAGCAGAAGCTACACCAGTCATTAATTAATTAATAACCTTGAAGACAATTAATGTCACTTTTACTTTTGAGAATTGTTAAGTACAACATGTGTCAAGTTAGTCAGATGCATATCATAACTCCAAGATAGCTTATCTGCTGCAAATAGTAGGAAAAACAAAAGTGTACAGTTGAATTTGCAATTTCCCCATAGGGTTTGTACAGCTCCTCCACCGCTTATCCTCCACCGCTTATCCACCAGATTTACCATCGTTAACATTTTTGCATTTTTCACTAATTAAACAAAGTGTCATACAAGATTGTTACTCAGATTTCAAAAGCTGAGTAATTTTGCTGCAGAATGAGCCCAAATTCATCATAATTGGATAAAGAATAGCTCTGGGACAACATATTGAATGAAGAAGAAGCAGGACTAAAAAATGTAACACCACCAGGTATTTGGGTGTCCCACCATACAACACATGACCATACAGGGAGAACTGCTAAAATCAAAGACACTGTATAACATTGTGGAAGCCCCATTTAAAAAATTGTCAAACTTTGCTGTCTGACATATCTGACAGTGTTTGGATGGGCAAATAAACACCCTCGAACACAAAACATTTGACAGTTATGCAGTCATTAGCAAACTATGAACAGATAAAAATCGGCACATGAGTGACTCTCAGTTGATAAAAATTCTGCACTTCACAAGTCTATGGGGGAAAAGTGGAATGATCGCTCAATGATTTTCACTTCTTAAAAGCACTTTATGATCGTTTTGAACTGCAATTTTGTCAGGGCTTCATTTTTAGACTTTATCAGAGACACTGGTAGCACGTGGGATCATGTAGCTCAGATTTCTTTTTAATTGGAAACATTGTTATACAATGCCTTTAAGCAAACTCAAGCTCAAGATCTATTAATTTTGTTGTAGGATACGTAAAGTTCAAAGAGCCGTGGCTGGGGATGCGCAGGCAGGGTGATGGCCATGAATTTCTCCAGTCGTAGCTGCAGGTCGGGCACCCAGTTATCCAGGAACAGCTCCTTGTACGATGGGTGCTTGGTGGGGTCGGGGACGAAGGGGAGGGCGTAGAAGGGAAGGAACTCCGTGGTCTGACTCAGGGAGGCCCCTCTCGTCTCCAGGTACTTCTTGAACGATTCCATGGTGTCTTCTAGCTTGTACTTGCCCTGTAGTTCAGAGAAAAGAAAAACACAATCATGCTTATTTCTTAACATGCCAAGCATGTTTCAAATCGCCTCACAGTGCCACTTTTGGAGTTTAATGTAAACTTCAACAAGCTTTAACTTTCAGTATGTGTACAATGGAGTATACAAAAGTTGTGAATAAACGTTTACCTGTTTTTACAATGTTATCTTTATGATTATGCTGTGAAGATTTCTGAAGTTGTATTGACTTTTCTGAAATCATTTATTTTGAATCAACAGATATCCACACATGTATTAAACAAAGTATGTTTCTCCCAGTTCAGGGCTCATGGATTGCATGCTTATGATCCAGTTCAACCGATTTGAACAAAGAAATACATTAGAAATTGGCTCAGTGCTCTTCTGGCCTGACACTACAGGGGGGGTAATAGACTTATCACTCCTTTGTCATGCCTTAACTGCAGCACAAAAAGTGCAAGGCAGTAAATAAACTCATTTTAAAAGCACTATCTTCCCCCAGCCTTTTTACAGCAAAATTGCTACACACAATTGGGTCTTGTTAGCACTACAAAACATCAAACTTACTGTTAGTAGTAACTATTTGATGGTCTGTCTGAATTCATATCGAAGGAACAGTTTGATCCGGTTCATTACCATGAGGTTCGCAGACTGAGAACAATCCGACACAAATTATGCATAGACTGTTTTAATATAGCTTACATTTGAACAAGTCCAGACATTAGGGACAGTGATTTTCCGTTTCAAGAAAAGGCCTTTTCCGTTTCCAAAAATCTGGAATTCTGTTTCAACTTGTCTGAAAAATGGAAATTCCGTTTTACAATAGACTTTGTATACATGCAGAAAAATTGACAATTCCGTTTACATAAAACTTGAAACAAATATTTCTCGCTGTGTGTCAACGTTTTCTAATTTTTGTTCTGAGTTTCGTGTTTTTTTCTTTCAAAAAGTAAAAGTTTGGAGAAAAAAGAGGTTTTCCGTGATTTTCTCTTTGAAAACTTATTTTCCGTTTCAAGTTGTGATTTCTGGAAATTCCATCTGTTTTCCTGTTATCGCGGAAAATCACTGTCCCTAAGACATCATTGCGAGTGTGTTACACTACAGTTATCAATAAATGCAACTTATTGAGGCCCCATCCATATCCAGCCTAACCGCTCACGATGGTGGTCTCCGGCGTTCAATTATATCTCATTTATTAAAACTTACTATATTACTTCCTGATCATATTTGTATATTTTGTATATGTCATGTTTATTAATCGTATAGTATCAGTTCACATGATCTTCTACTTGTGTAATACCCCTTGTTAAAACCATATTGTTTATATTTGTCATTGTTTGTACTTTTCGAAATTGTATTTGAATTTGTTTGAATGCAGAAATAAAACCAAACAAACAAACAAACTTCATTCATGTACAACTCCATAAATCTTACTAATTTACCTTTTTCCCGGTCATCAGTTGGTATTTGATGGGAAAGATGGCGAAGAAGATGCTGAGGTAGAATTCCAGTTTCTTGCAGACAGGGTCGTTTTTTCTCACTCCCTCAGGAACGTTCTCATCCCACAGCAGGAAAAATTCCTGCCTTGCGCCGGCTTTGAAGAGCGCCAACAAGTCAGACTGATTGGAAACGAAAAGATACATATTAATTTGTATTTTGTAAACTCCTGTAATTCAGGCAAGGGCCGCAATGGGAGGTGTTTTATGTAAACCACAAATAAACAAACAAATAAATAGAAAAATGACATCAATTTAAATAAATCAGATACTAAATTCAAGCAAATTATTAAACAAATAAATAAAATGAATATATAAACCAGTTAGTATGAAATAATAAATAAATAGAATAATCTGAATACTTCAAAATATGAATTCATAAACTGAATACTTAAATGAATGTGAAATAACTAAATGAGTCAATAAATAGTTAATAAAATATTGCTTACATGAATATGTACATGAGTCAATGAATCAATCAAATTTATGGTCCCGACAAGTTTTTATATCAAGAAATGTCTGGGAAAGTGTGTTTCTTCACTGGAAGTATTACTAGACATGAACCAACAGAGGACTACGGTCCACCCAAAATGTTTAACTCTTAGTCTTTTCATTCTTAAATGGAAATCAAGTTTCTGATATTTACATGTATGTTCTTTTTGTTTTTGTCATATTCTGTTCTAAACAGTGGAAGATTTATTCCACATTCTTGTCACATACAGTGTAATAAATTTCCAGTACAGTAGTTCCTTGTTTGTTGATTCAAATCACTGATATTAAAAACCACTTGAATTAAATATGTCAACTCTGATCTGCCAACTACTAACCTGAAGATCAACCTTCTGTTTGTCCCATGGCTTCTTTGTGGGCTGGACCACCGGTCTCCCCTTGGCCTTTGTTTCGGCCTCAAACACCTTCAGGGTCTGCTCCAGACCAGCAAAGTCCAAGTACTGTACAAAAAACAAAAATCACCATAGACCATCAAACAATATGGGTTAAACCAACCATGGTACTAATGTTACGTTGAATGGAGACTTGTTATGTTTCAGTACTTACTACATAGGCCTACTCATTTCAGTAGGGCTGAAACACAGACGACACAACAAGTGGTGTTGTTTGCCATTTTCAAATTCTAGGTAATTACTGATCATCAGATTTCAAAAATACATCATTCATATGTAGCCTAACCCAAGGACAAGAGTAACGTTGCATGTATTTCTAGTCAGTTGTCAGCTGCAAATGAGATACCCTACCTGTACGTAAGTACAGTCCTGTTTCAAGAAGAAAGCAAATCAATGATTATTATGTCATGTAATTTGTTAGACCAGTGAACAAGGAATTTCCATTTTTCAATGGACAACAAATACATTTAATTCAATTCAATTTCAAGCAAATATTTTCATCAAAGGGGTACTGCAGAGCCAGGCATATTTGGACAGATTTTCTTCAATGATAGATTGGCTTTGAAGATTTAAATTATTGTGATAATCATAATAACAATCATTAACATCATCAGTCTTTTGTCCCTCACTCATTCACAGTTTGCTTACTTCTTTGACAATGCCATTCAGATCTCCTTCGAAAGCCAGCACATTAGAACTTGCACTGCGCTTTGAACCCATTTTCATGTGAAGCTTGTCAGGTACGGGGCTTCAAACATTCATCTGCACACGGAAAACAGCTCCAACCATCATACGTTCCACTTGTGTAGTTGCACAATTGTAGATCGTCTAGAGAGATACATACACAATCTGAAAAGAAATATCATACTTCTCAAATTCACTTGCAATATTAAAATTGCTGTAAACTGTTATAATGTTGTATACAGTGCGTATTGAAGAAAAAGGTAGAGATCCAATCCATGCTTTTACACCAGTTGTCCTTTTGACTCAATGACCTTGTAAAATTCTTTTTTTTTATTCTTGCTTGTTTCCGCGATTTTGCATCATAGAAGTTATAGGAACATCTCCCTTCATTTTCAGACTATAATTGTTGTCACTTAGTGTAGTTTGTAGGGGGAAGAAGCAAACATGCAGTATTCTAGACAGTTTACTGTCACTCATCATGGGTGGTGCTGGGGGGGGGGGTGGGCGGCTACAGTTTTCTAAGTAATGAACTGATGAAAATTACGGGGATTTTAGTGTTCTTCGAACATGTTCGCCCCCCCCCCCCCCCACGATTTTTCACAACATGTATGTAACGTTAGACATTTTGGCTGTTATTTGGCCTTGAAAAAATGTTTTGCCTTTTGGTGTGAGAAAATTTTTCGCCACTCAGCAACTTTTTGGTTGCTTTAATAGGGTCATGCAAAAGAAAGTAAAACTTGCTCTAGATTTTTCAGAATACCACTCATTGGCAAGTGAAAAGGCACAAAATCTTACCCTTCACCTTGGAATTTCAAAAACATGAGAGAAATAGTAAAAACTTGGCTCGAAATTTGATAATAATATGTAAGAAACTACGTGTAAATTTTGAAACCTGAAAGTACTATCGATACAGCGCGTAAAGCTATGATCGGAAGCTTGGTGCGTGCCCGCATTTTAATGCGCGTCTGAAATACATAGTTCCGCTGGCTACCCGCGAGCGACTGTCCCGACAACGCCGCAGGGAAGCCACCCGTTTCCACAACAATGACGCCCCTGAACTACTGGCGGTAGATCACGATATACTCGCTCGCTGCAATACCGGCGAGGCGAGAGCGGCGTGCGTATGCAATGCAAGTCGATGGGGAAAAGCTAAACCGCATGATAATAACTAGTTACGTGTTTTGTCAATGCTAACACAGAAATCGATAGAAATATCTGAAAGATTTGTTTTTAATTTTGTTTTCCGTGAATGTCCGATTAATTCTTCTGTGGTTCCTCCTCATCTTACAACAATGAAAGAATAAGTTCCTCCACCAAGTTACACCACGAAATAAATTCCCGCGAGTGATTTTCCGTTCACCGGCGCGGCCGTAATGGGCTCCTATCAAAATTGTGATTCTTCCCCTAACGCCGATGCGATTTTCCCTACGGAGCAGCACACTTTTCCCCTACGACCCTATTTACCGTAGGTTGTCTCCTACAACCTACGGCATGGCCAAAATCCCCTTACGGTAGAGATTTCCCCTACGGGCGGCAGCCTTGCAACGGCTTTCAGTGGATTAAGCATGCGTAAAGGCAATGCCACCCCCCCGCCCCTCACGATTTTTTTTTTTTTTTTTATGAAATAGCTCCATTCGGTCTGCATATTCCTCTTTTTTTTCCCCGTTGATTTACATACCCGTCCCCTATTTATCGGATTACTTGCCCTTTCGCACACACCTTAAATTGTTTATTGTTGTTGTTTCATTTCAGTTACAATAGTTGAATTGTAACAAAAACAGGGCTAGCTCCCAGATTAATAGAAACGCCTTCTTGTTTTTCTTTTTTGGCGGAGGGGGCGGAGGGAGCTAGAAAAGGTGTAAGCGGAGGAATTTGCTGAACAAGTGCTTAAGGTTTAGAAACTGACAGTGGTCTCTGTTCTTGGGGCACACGCAGCCTAATTGTATAAGTACATGTACAGAGTATTCAATTATCATAGAATACCACATGTGGGGTATGATGTCGTAAGGGGGTGGGGTGGGTATGATAGTTGTTGAAAGGGTGGTTCAGAGTATGTAGTGTTTATTTTGTTGTATACATCTTAAAAATGCATTTTTTTTTCTTACCAATCTATAGATGTACCCGGTTCTATACTTGAAGAGCATGCTGAAGTCTGAAGCCGAGACCTTAGCCATGGAAGAATAATCGATTATCACCCTCCACCTTGGCCTCCTCCAACTCGTGTTTTTTGTTTCTCGTTTTTAATTACTGATACTAGTACACTCTTTGGGGGGGGGGGACCTGGACTGGAGAAATGTATCTACTCACATTTTCTTCATTTTGACTTAATGAACCATTATGTAACATTATATACATGCATCTTTTCAAATACGTTTTCATATTGCAGGAGACAGGCACACGAAATGGCCATAAAAAAGATGTAAGTGATTCGTCTAAACAGCATGACATCGCACTTTGTTAGACAGTAATGTTTGATGTTTACTTATATGGTGGGCAAATAGTAAATGTGAGAATATTTTCGCATTCTGCAATTAAATAAATGCTTTAGTTCAATGAATGCATCGTACTTTATGTTAATATGTATCATGTTTATGCAGCAGTTTATAAATAAACTGTAACATTAATAAATCATATGTCCAGTGATACTTCAGGAATACTAATTTAATGTGATTTTGTAGCAAATTATTCAATGGATAGCATTAGAGCAAATAGTTGCATTCATAGGAGACCATGTTTTTGCTTTTGTGAGTTCACAGACTACTACATGTACATTACTTCTAAATAAAACCATTGCAATAACACCCCCGGGAATACTATCGCTTACTAATGTCGCACTCAACAGATTATTGATGTGCCCTGATAATTGAGACCTGTTAGTGGAGAATTTTATCAGTGTCAGGTCAG
>JZLH01S0621721.1:16067-29059 GCA_001188425.1 Eucidaris tribuloides | reverse complement strand
TTCATGAATTCTTCGGTTTAACGAAGCAACGCGTCGCAACATCGCAAAGGGTACTTTGAAGAAATTGTCAAAGAAATCCGGATTTTCCAAACGTTTTGATAACAAAAATTTTAGCTGATTGTTTTGGTGCTAATGATATTTCACAACACCATTCCAAAAATTGAATCTTTATTAATCACATGATATCACTTTCAAACGTTAGAATGATGGGTATGATATAAAACATTTCAATAGCAGTCAGTGTCCAAACATCCTACAGAGCGAGATATATATTGTGCATTACTTTTGACATTACCTATGTTTCCTAGAGTGGTGCATGTACAACTCGTTCAAAAAAGTTCCAAAACTATCATCTTCCCATAATTTAGTTATTCCTGGAGCAACACATTTATACTTCTTATGAACGCCGCTATATAAGGAAACGAAAATAGCCCGACGTCTTTATCCCATACATTTGAAAATAAATTGTTTCTTACATTTTACCTCATCTTTCTTACTTAAATTATAAACCAAGAACCCTTCAGCAAGGCAGCAGCTATAGGGTGATATAGAGAGGGTCCTTGGCTGAAGGTGTTGATAGTGTTGAAAGGGCCTTCACATCAGGTTTTATCCTACAATTCTTAACGATGAAATGTATGGATTCGTAACGTGTCCAGGTGTTTTGCGACCGATCTGGGGGACGAGGTAATAAGCATTACTTACTTACTTACTTTGGTTTACTTTCGTTGTCGAGATGTAAAGCTCGTAGCTTATTTGCCCCTCGTCACTTTGGGCAGTCTCTGGTATGGTGAATACTTTAGAGGGTTGTCCTTCCACTGTCTCGAGAGATCTGACTTGAACATGTTGATTGACTTTGCTCTGACTGCTTCCTCTGGCAAGGAATTCCAGTTATTGTATTTATACTCATTAACGAAAAAAATATTCTGACGTAACCTCAGTCAACAACTTTACTTCTTGAGTTTCAAACTGTGACCTCTAGTTCTTCCAGTGTTGTCAATCTCAACAAATTTGGTCATGTCAATCTTGTCAATTTCCTTGGGCACCTTGTAGATCTCGAAGAGTTGTACTCTTTGTCTTCAATACAAAAAGAGTAGGCAACTTCAAGACTTTCAGGCGTTCTGGATACTCAAGGTGACGGAGATGAGGTAAGAGTCTCGCTGCCCTCTACTGCACCTTCTCAAGAAAGTCTTCGTCCTTTTTAAGATTGGACTCCATACAGAGCTACAGTGCTCAAGGGTGGGTCTTACAATAGATCTGTAATGCTTTAGCCATCCCCTTTCCTTCAAGGTTGTGAATAATCGTTTAGTGGTGCCCAGTTTTGCATTGGCTCTCTTCGTTACATCAGATTCATGAGCACTGAAGGACAGTGACTTATCAAACAGAACTCCCAGAAGTGCCTTTGACACAACGGCCACGGATTCGAACCAGGGATCTTGCTGTAAGTCAGGAAGCCACACTGTTACTCACTAGAAACTGACTCATCCCCAAAAGGAACAACAACAATTTGTAAAAGGAACAATCTTCATCTTTCATTTTGTTACAAATTCATGTGGCATAAAAATACGGCACATCTGGCTTTATGTTCTATCAGGGTATGAGGAGGAAGTGCACTTTCTGCAATAATTGAACAACGGACTCCGATGCCACGACCCCCCCCCCTAAACAGAAAGTGGAATGTAAATTAGCGTTCTTGTGGCATATAAGTATCAAGTCACAGCACTGCACTACCATTTTGCTATGATATACGTTTACAAGTTAATGAGTTCTGTGACAAAAGGCAACGACACTGGTGAGATCAATAATTATTACCAGACCGCATGCTCATTTAACAGCATTTGAACTTTCACAATAATTGCAGTACGAAGTAGCAATCCTTACAGCCCGTACAATGATGTAGTCTTTTACGATATATTATAAAATTAACATTGTAGTTTCTCGCAGATGCGCTTGCTGTCTGAGTTGGTTCTTTGTCCATTTGTGTATTTGTCTCACGTATTTTGGATTTGCTTGTGTGTCGGTTTGCATAAATGATGCTCCTCCACGATTTGTCTAATGATGAGTATCCGTAAGCATTAATCACATCCAGTCAAAGCGGAGCCTCGACATGTGTAGGCGTTACGTGAAGTGGAGTAATGGACGATTTAGGCCGGCTCATCTGATTCTTCATCTTCCGTACGCGAGGTTTGCTCCAGGGAAATAGGGGTGATTGGTTCTGTAAACAGGGCCACTAACTTCAAATTAATGCCAAATACAATGTGGGGTAAATTCAGGCACATACAACATTATATTGGGGAAAAAAATGACAGTAAAATACAGCTTATGAGTAACCAAAGTTTAAAGAATAGAGACAGAAAACCTATTTCTGTCTTAGTCAAATGTTAAATTCCTTTGTAGACATTGCCGAATATTAACAGAAATGGACTAATGTCGAACGTCTTATTATTGGGTCGATGTAGAAAAAGTTCACATGTGCAATATAAGGGTAGTAGAAGAGTACTTATCAGTAAGCCAAACTTAGGGACCAGTGATATATGTTTTTGCAAGGTAGATAAAGCTTTTCGTCAAGTTACACATGACTTTACGAACGATTCGAATATAAAGTGCCATGTAAAATGCCAATAGTTTTTCATGTCAATTGTAGAAAGTACTATTTATGTCACTGAGATGGTGCCTCAAAATAAAGTTTGCATTGAAATGCTTGTTAAATTTTTGTTAAAAGTAACAATGTTAATCTATGATTGAATATTTGAACATTCGCGGATGTGATTTCAATAGTTTGAGAATCGCATTTGGCTTGCCGTATTTCAAGTTATTCGTAAAGTCATGAGTAACTTACGAACAGCTTTATGAAACAGGCCCCAGGTCTGTTAAAAGGGATTCTGACCGTACCGGGGAGACGGGGGGGGGGGAGGGCAAAAAACATTCTTCTTTTTTTGTTCTTGTGCAGTCTAATGTCTTGCAAAGTCCATTTTGACGCATCATAATAAATCCATTGACTCAGTTACTGCCAAAAATCCCTTTCAGCTTGAGGAATAGCCAGAAATCACAGGGGAATGAAGGAAGGTGGGTATTGAGTTTTACTTACTTGAAATTCTGGAAAATTGACGCTTGGATGATAAGGGTTTGGTGAACCCGGATCAGATGGATTAACTTTGCTAAATATGTTCTGCCTATTTGTGCCTTAAAGGTTCAGTGACATTCATTGGAACACGTTGAAAATTGCCTCTAAGCAACCAAATGAGTTGAAATATATTACAAACTGTTCACTGGCAGATGTGGATCTCCACCTGAGAGGAATCTGTCTGTCATTTTTGTTTACTTAAGAGATCAACATAAACATAGGAGTATCTTATTCTTTGCCGGTAGGATAAAATAAGCCCCATAGAGCAGCACACAGCAGTGTTTCCATGCTACTATGTGAAATTGACATTGTTTGTTTAGAATGTAGTGAACGTTTGACTACAAAGATTTTTCACAGGAGAAGCCTTGCCATTATTACTTGATTTTAGAGTTTAGTATCCAGCCCAAGTGATACTACCAAAGTAGCTCTGTGGCAGCCAATAAACGCTCCAAGTGCAGGCTTTAAACTCAATACAAAAACAAGTACACAACATATCTACATGTGCCCTCTCAAAAAAAACTTTCACTTCTATAAATGGCTCCCAAATTAAACAATTATTCGAATTTTTTAAAATTTATATATTATTGAAAGCTTATCGTCTCTTCTTTCATATGGACACCAAAAAGTCGAAATTGTGTCATGCCCTGAATTGAGCATACGGACCTTTTGTAAAGGACATGAAAATTAGGTGCGCAGGAATTGGCCCATTCATGTTACTGAAAGATAAAAGCTCGCTTTGATTATGTGTGCAGCTGGGATTGCCGGATATGTAAATTAAAGATCTTAGTGGACTGAAATCGTGAAAGCATACCGTATTGGGGTGAAAGGGGTGGGGGTGCTGCGGTATGGGATGCACTGGGTGTGTGAAGTGGTGGGATGTGGGGGTGTGGTGTGATGGGAATAGGTTGGTGCATGGGCTGGGAAGGTGGCTAAGTTAGAATTACCTAACCCACCACCACTACCGTCTCCTCCACCTCAACCACCCATACCACCCTACTACCCACATCCACCCTCACATCCACATACACCCCACCCCCCACTTCCCCTTTCACCCAATACGGGTAGTCTTTTCATGGTTTCAGTCACTAAGATCTTAAATTTACATGTCCAATCCCAAGCTTGCATCACATATCGAAGAGGGCTTGTATCTTTCATTACAATGATAGCCAATTTCTGCGCAACCTAATTTTCATGTCCTTACAAAAGGTGGCATTGCTCACTCAAGCATGAACAATTTTCAGACGTTTTGGTGTCATATGAGAAGGACGTTAAGCTTTCCAGTATATTAAAAAAATTTCCAAAAATTCGAAATCATTTTTTATTTGTGGGCCATTTTCAAGAAGTGTAAAGTTTTTTTTGAGACACACTGTATAGCCCTTTGTGGTTGTCATTGCATTCGAAAGGAAAAATTAACAGACCTCAAATTGCTCACCAAGAATTAAATTTTTAAATTCAGTTTCATTAATGTACAATTCCTTTTCTTTTGTGAAAACTCATTGAATTTTTATAAATGTACTGTGTTTAGGTTTAAGTTTGAATACGTTGCCTCAGTGGCATAAACTACGGGGGGGGCACGGGCGGGCCACGTGCCCCCCCCCCCCCCCAATCGGCGCAAAAAAAAAACGAAGGAAAAAAAGAAAATGGTTAAGAAAAAAGAAAAAGAAAACTGAGCGCGAACCGAGCTAGAAACTGTGCTTATATAGTGCACCTTTTTGAATAGACATTCAGCGTAAGTGCTACTCGTTTTTTAACCTTTACTTACAACTGTTTATTCAATAATTTTGTTGTGTTTGTTCGGGTTCTGGTTCTGGTCATGTACTGCATAAACTCCACTGGATGTAACATGCAGGTGCAAGTCGACTGAGCAAATTTTGACATTAATTTTGAAAGTAAATACGTTCTTTTGAACTTATTTAAAGTGGTAGTACAGGTTTGTGCACCAATGTGGATATTCAGGCGTTCCCACATTATTAATAGTGTTAGACTAGGAATATCCCCCCCCCCTCCGGTGGAATCATTTCCCCTTCAAAATCTGGCGCTCGTAGAATTGCTTCTATTACTAACCAGCGATAGCGCAGGCAATTTTTCTGATGCACTTATCAAAATCAAGCAATTTTGTGCAGAAATTTTTCCTCCAAAATTCATGAACCTCGTGGCACGCCTTTTGCGTGTGCGCCATTTTGCATTCCTGTAAAATTCAGTTTCGCCACTGAGTGCCCTTGTAACGCATTTAATTCAAATCGGATAGAGGGATTATGACCTGAATAAATACTTGCATAATTCTGTTTGTATCCACATTGCGGTATGAATTATTTCGAATTACCAGGACCGTAGCTGGGGGGGGGAGGGTGCGTTCAAAAGAATGTATTTCTATAATAGGTTTTTGATTATTTAGTAAATTTCACGAAACAGTGATGACAGGGGTGAAAACAGTATCATAAAACCGCTAGAACCCATGACCCCCGACAGATTACCGCCATGTTTTGAAAATCATCTGCTATCAGTAGTTCATAATACTAAATTTATACCGTGGAAGTGCCAAACAGTTCGTAAGTGGGGGGGGGGGTTGTTTTGTTTTATTTTGTTTTGTTTTATTATTGTCGACTGTAGCTGCCCATTTCCAAAACAAACAAAGTGTTATCAAAAGGTCACAATAAGCTTATAAAACCGATCGAACTCGTGCTCGAGCTTCAGCTTCAGGGGGCTCCGCCCCCTGAACCCCACAAATCAACACCACGTTTGAAAAGTGACCTGGTATGGGCATTTCAGACTACAAAATTTATAACTTCGATCGAAGTTACATCAATTGTGAAAAATGGGGTGGATTAGTTGACTGTCCATTTCAAAGAAAAATGGTGCTAGCAGAGAGACAAAATATCCTTATGAAACTGCTTAAAGCCGTTAGAGTCAGGGGTGGAACCCCCTGACCCCCACCTCGGACGGGAACCCTACTTGGAATTATAAGGTGACCCCTGGAACCCATTGGGATGGTCAGCCCTTCCCCCTGTCAAAGGTCCGTTTTTCTTGACTTATACGCACCCCCTCCTTTGAAATATTATGGCTACGGGCCTGCAAAACGCATTTTTCTTCTTGGAATTTCAAAGTTTTCCAAACCGCTCGCTCGCTACGCTCGCTCGCGGAATTGCCTTTTCACCACTAAATAACATACATACAAACAAATATTCCCTATATAAAATGAAACCGCTAGAAACCGTGAGCTTCAGGGAGCGAAGCTCCGTTACTCCCACCAGGGACGGGGACCCTTTGAATTCTATAAGGTGGGCCCCTGGAACCCATATCAGGGTGGTCTGTCTCCCCCTCCCCCGTCATAGGTCCATTTTTTTTCTACTTATACGCACCCCCTCCTTTGAAATATCCCGGCTAGGGGCCTGCAAAACGCATTTTTCGTCTTAGAATTTAAAAGTTTTCCAAACCGCTCGCTCGCTACGCTCGCTCGCGGAATTGTCTTTTCACCACTAATGACATACATACAAACACATATTAAACGGCGATTTTGTTATTACAAAAATTATTGAATTGTGGTACATTTTAACAAAAAAATAGCAAAAAAAAAAAACGGACAGGGGTACCCCTATCCGTAACCCCTATTGCACGCTTAGCGTTCGCAACGCTTAAAATCCACCGTCTGAAAATGCAATTTCGGCTGAGCGACTGGGTGCCCCCCCCCCCCCCATGAGCTGACCCACGGTACGCCACTGGTTGCATCCAAAGTGATGGTCACATTAAATGTTTTTTAGTTGATGTGTTTGGCCGGTAATGATCCAGTTTCTTCAGTAGGCGGTGAAACATCAATCATGTGGTTTAACACGCACGGGAGTCCATAGATTTAAACGGGGTTTTTAAACGAGCAATTAAATGAATTATAGATCAAGGTGTAATTCTCGATTAAATGTATGGATTAAAAAATGGGGAACGACGATTATAAAGGAACTTGCTCGTTTCGCCTTCAGATATCAGATTTTATTGTCACACTGTGTTCACAATTTTTTTAGCACTCTTTGACGACATTTTTTTCTCAATGCAGGGTTATTTAAAGAGAATACACAGTACTGGTTGATGATGGAAAATCTTTCTTCAAAATTTCACATTTCATTGGTTTCGAGGTGGGAGAATATTACATTTGCATTATAATGTGGGACTAATTCACTTCATATGTAATACAAAGTTAAGGGATTGGCAGTTTGAACGCGTGAAGTTTTCCACTGGTTTTGCCTTTCAATGCTAAAGTGTGTATGTCAACAATGATCATAGTCCCACATATTGATTTCTGTGTTAGTACTTTGTCAGCAGTGGGGATTTGTGTAGCAGACTTGTACAAAAACGAAGTGCTTTGTTTATTTCAACTATTCTCTCCTGTACTATAATAATAATTATAATAATAATAATAATAATAATAATAATAATAATAATAATAATAATAATAATAATAATAATAATAATAATAATAATAATAATGATACATATGATTTGTATTGCGCCAAATCCGCTCAGTAGAGTGCTCAAGGCGCATGTGTTGGAAAGGTTACAGTAACAGTAGAAAGGATAAATAACAAGGAGTGAGGAATTAATAGGAAGCATTGATTAGGTGGGTTTTTAGACTGCTTTTGAATGAATCTGGAGAGTTGCAGCCTCTGATAACAATTGGTAGATTATTCCATAGAGTGGGACCAGCATGAGCAAAAGCTCGTACTATAGTGACATTTTAAGAATACCTCTGTTCACAGAAGGTTGGAAAGCAGCTGATATTGAAATTTTGTTGTTGTGCAAGTACTCAACCAGTACTGTTTATTCTCTTTAAGCCAAAAGGGTACATATTTACTTTTTCAAACAAACAGAATTGTTACGGGTGAAGGCGAATGAGATTATTTATTAACTGATTTCTAGTAATTTCGAGTAAGCTATTTGTGTTGAATACTTGTCTAGAGCACAGCGTTTAAAGGGGTTTTGTGTGACTAATGCAAACTGAGGACCGAACCAAACCATGTCCTCATATGACGTCCGTATCATTCTGAACATCTCCAAATCGACAAACGTTGCACTGTGTCACGTATACGAAATATTGTCTCGACAATGTTTTCATGAGACATCACATACAATAATCAAAATAATTTCTGTGTCATATCCTAAATCTCCAATTAAAAAGGGGAAAGAAAAGAGGGTTACAGGTAGACACGAATAAAGCCCCCGCACACTCTAGGCTCTGAATGAGTTGTTTGTATCACCGCGTCTTCTGGCATAGTGCGATTCAGATAAGAGATGATTATCACGGAAAAAGGAGAATAAGCATCGAGGTATGTAAATTTAGCTTCTTAAATTTCTAAGGGAGCGGTGAAGCAGTAGGGCACTGTAAAGACTAACGGCCATAGATTTAGCTAATCGAAGTTAAGAAGGCAAGCCTCACAGAGGTGAGTTTGGAAGGAGTAAACAAGTGTCCCGTGTATATTAATCCATATCACTAGTACCGAGCAGAATCTGTAAGTGACATTCTTTAAGCGACTGTGCCAAACATTACCCATTGGCATCGCCGCGTGTGCAGTACCAGTTCAGAAATTCCAAAACAAGGGTGCATTACAGTGATCTATGTCTGGGGCAAACTCCTGCGAGGGACAATGCATTTCAACAATGCGAGAATTGAATACGATAGTCAACATGAACACAAGTTATACAATCGGAGATCAATGCATCATGACCATGAAGGTCTTTTTGTACCTCCTCGATCATGACATCACCACTACAACCACTTTACGCCCTTAGCTATATTGCGTCTGCCTCAACATGAAGGATCATTACATCTACTTACAACAATGTTCTCAGTATAAAAAGACAAAAAAATCTGAGCTACATGATCCTCCATACTCCAAGTAATATCCTCCAAGTATCTCTAATAAGGTCTAATAACGAAACCCTAAAAAATACATTTCACAACGATCATTAGGTGTTTTGAAAATTTGAAGATTTATGAGTCCATTCCAGATTTCTCCCATTGTCTGCTTATAGTATTTTGTCCTCAGGACATTAATTTATTATACGATATTTATGTGTACTTTGCTAGTGACGGCTTTACTGTCATAAGTTTTGTATTCTAAGTTGTTTATTTGTCAATTCAAACAAATATTATGTTTGTCATATGTCAAACATTGACACTTTTTGAAGTGGTCCTTCCCCAATAATGTTTTTAATGATTGTCAGCGTAACACATAATTTGCACGTTATTCTTATAATGGCTGTATCTAATTATTTTGACTTTTCAAACATTTGGTAAAAGGCTCTGACAAGATCTTTGTTTTCATACTTTTCATCTTATGTAGAAAATTTTGAAATTTAAAAAGCAAAGGAATGATTGAATCCAATCGAACAGATCAAAATTTTACCGTTCAATTTTTAAATACGACGAAAACACAGATTATTAACAAGTCTGCTTGAGTTATATTTGTTTTCATAGTAACAAAGAGAAATTTATTCGAAATTCTCTGAATGTTTCAATTCATTGTTTGAGTAATGACGCATGCAAGAACAACTAAAACAATGATATAATACTATCAACAAGAAGCATTGTGTTATAGAATTTGACAAAACCATATCTCAATTCCACTCATGGATCAAGGCTAAAACTGGTCAAATGCAGAAATCTAACAACGCAACTTTCGTTGTAACGCCTAATGATTGTTGTTGAATTGGTCCTAATTCTAAATTGACAGTCTCACTGTTTTTTCTCTCATGGATTTACGACGGCGTTTGACAGATGAGCTGAAATGTGTAATTAAACTTGTTATTAATTAGTAAAATTAGTAATTAGTAATTAAATTTTGTTTGTAAAGGATTTGTAACAGTAAGCATTGGTGCCTTTTAGCGTGTTTGGAATTACATCTGTTTATGCCACTCTACAGACTTTTGTTTTTCCAGAAGAGAAATCCGAGAAAATGGGCCAGAGCTTATTTTCCTTCAAATTAATGTGATTTCCAAACTCTTAATGTAATCACGAGGATGGGGCAATTTGCTATCCTTACAATGTGTTACTCTATCATTAATGTGAAAACACATAGCCAACGAAACATTTAATTTGACAAATACTATCTGTGTTATTGATCCCCACACCACAAACATTTTCTGTTATCCTTCAGCTTACGCAAACACCGTGTAATTTATCTATAAACAATCAGATAAAATGTCTCGTCCGCTGATTTGGTCGAAGTCAAACTGCGAGTATATTGATCTGTCATCAAAGCTAGCCACGGTCTTCCGAGTTCGGTGTATGATCCCGTCCCCGCGCCTAAGGCGCCCGAGTCCCCCCGCGCACTGTCATGATGATCGCCCGTGTATATGACAACCAAACGGGGTAAATTTCTAAATCGCATCGGACAGCACACCGATTGACAGAAGTCATCAGTGGCTTTCTAGCCTACAGGACCATAACACTCGCCCCTTGTTGAAAACGATAAATATGCGTGGGTTTAGTGAGTCTGTGGTGGCGTTGTCTTTGTTTGTTTGTGTGCGTGTCTGTGTGATTTCAATTTTTGTGGGGGTTGGAAATACCACTTACATTTACAAGGATTAGGTTTGAGTACAGCGAACTTTTTCCGACACAAACAATTAATATTTAAGACCAAAACCATTTACTAATAAGAACACGGACAATGCTGGCCATATCAGTTGACATGGACGATATGTTTACTCAAAGTAGGTATAATTCTTGACGCTTGTGTGTACCAGTGTATTCATTTTTATGTTGCTCTCCCTAGGTGTTAATCATAATAGATATTGAATCTAACGTGTTTTACAGTGTATCAAATTAACATTAAATTAAATGTGTTTCTGTTGTTAGTGCAATCTAGAATTAGGTAATGACATGTACGTATCCCGGATACTTCAGAGAATGGTTGATGCGTGTCCAATACGACCCCCCCCCCCAAAAAAAAAAAAAATACAAACATAAATACATACATACATACATACATACATACATCATAAGAAATGCATGCATGCATACATACATACATACATACATACGTACGTACGTACATACATACATGCATTCATTCATTCATTCATACATACACACAATAAAGTTGTATAGTTCTGAACATAACCAGAATTTTTATCGTTACTACAGTGTGTCTCAAAAATAATTGTGCTAGTCAAAAGCACCCTCTTTGGTAATGAGAAAAACATTTTTGTGACGTGATGCTTACATCACAATCAAGGGCATAGTCTTAGCTTTCAAAGGGACTAAAGTAAGAGTGGCACAATTGTGAGTTTACACTTTCTTATTTAAATTAACATATCTCAAGATTATAGGATACACAAATTCAACAAAAAAAGGATACAAGAAAGCTAAGACTATGCTCCTGACGTTGATGTAAAAATCATGTCACAATTGCCAAAGAGGGCGGTTTTACTTGCACATTTTTTTTGATACACACTGTACATGTAGTTTAGTCATATGCAGATTTTTTGCATTGTAAAAAGTGATGCAGTTAGCGCAATACGTAACTTAATCAGAATAATGATAAACTATGAGAAGAAAAGAGAAAATAATCAGGGACACTAAGAAATCAATATACTAAGAACTATTGAAATTTTTAATTTATTTTGACAAAGTGTCGCACCACTAATCTTTTACACATAATGAATCACTTTCTTGCGATGTTAAAACCTTAAGCAATTGTGAAATTTGTTTTGTCTTCTTGTTGCTCCCATAACGCAACTGATTTTATTCATTGGATATCTATAACAAATTAAAAAAAAAACCTTGGGAAACACATTTCAATTAAGCAAAAAATTGTAGTGTGAGTGAGTTGTGTGTGTGTGTGTGTGTGTGTGTGTGTGTGTGTGTGTGTGTGTGTGTGTGTGTGTGTGTGTGTGTGTGTGTGTGTGTGTGTGTGTGTGTGTGTGTGTGTGTGTGTGTGTGTGTGTGTCTGTGTGTCTGTCTGTGTGTGTCTGTGTGTGTAGGTGGTTGCATGTCTGGTTACATGAGGGTATTCGTGCACGTGTGTTTAAATGTTTGTGTGTGTGCCTGTCTGTCTACGTTTGTGTGTCGGTGTCTATGTTTGTGTCTGGTTTGTGTGTCTATGGGTGTTTGTACGTGTGTTTAAAATTATAGAAGGAAGAAGGAAAAGGCATTAGAGCAATTTTGTCTGTGCGTTTTACTTTGTGTGCGTGCGTGAGTTTGAATTACTTTCCGTAGTATGTGTGTACGCATATGACACAATACACACGCAGCGCCAGGAAACGGCATGTATCTGTTTAGTGTCACATACAAAATGTAGAGACTTCTTGAAAATTGCATCTCGTTTGACTGCAGAAAGAAACGAGGTCTACAAAACATTAGAGCCATGGCCTTGGGCTACATCATCACCTCTCCTTACTCTATCTGGAATGGCTGAGGAAGAAACCCGGCCCCTAGATGATCTCCAATCAGCTCTTTTATCACGAATCCCCTTGGACGATGAAATCTGAGCATTTTGTCCCATTCTAGCTTTAATCTATTACATCCAGTGTAGAATGTAACTCAACACGAGCAAGAAAAGGGATTGCAAATGATTAATTAACGATGTCCTTTTCATTCGAACACGTGTACGGAAGAAAAGAAGCATTCTACGGTCTGTTTTGTTCCAAAGCTCCCTTTTCATGTTCCAAATTTATGCTTGGCGCTTTCATGAAACTTTGATGTACCGGGATGATTTATGATCACCTGTATAGTGTAATATATGCCCGTCTTACACTCAGTTGATATAAGACGTAAAACCAAAAACAGCAGCTAAACCGTTTTTTTTCTTCTTTTTTTCTCGATATATTCCCGGGAATTCAATCTTTACACTCCTCGAAGATGTTTCTCCTTCCGGTGGAGGGA
>JZLH01S0621712.1:7761-17912 GCA_001188425.1 Eucidaris tribuloides | reverse complement strand
TCATTAGTTTTAGGGTTTGTTGTGCCGATAAGTGTTGCGTGTGGTGTAAGGGACCATACACACACGTCTGTCTGGCATATCGAAGAATTGCACCCAAGTAATCCAAACCAGTGATAAAGGATTGTTTTGAAATAGCATCTTTTATTCTTGGTGTATGTGGAATAATTGAAGATGCACCACTGTTGTTGCAGTAAGGTTGACTAACATGCATCGCTCAGAACAGATCAAATGCAACTATGTCAGCAAATGCATCTATTTCAGCGATTAAAACAGCATATCTTCTTAATATTCCAAGATGTAAAGAATACTTTCCAGTTCATTTCGTTCAGTGGTGCATTTTATGTTTCGAAATCAAGAGTTTCAGTGGGAGAAAAGAAAACGACACTAAATTTATTTCAAATTCCGGCAATACGAGATAGTCCCTAATGCAATAGCGGGTCGGTGGTGTATCCGGTTGCATGCGACTGTCGTTTTTCTCAGAGACGGCCGAGATGTGATGCGCCTTATTTGCCTAACTCTTAGTGATGGCTAGTGCTTGATAGACATGGTGTGGTTAGGGGTGGGGAGTTCGGGGGGGGGGGGGCGTGCTCACTTCCCAATTTCCAGGCAAGATAGAGACAGAGGACTAGAGAGAGTAGATCTGACACATCAATACTTTGCCAGCTCAACAATCTTTGGGTGCATTTACCAGTGGATAGAATAGGGGAAATGTTTGGAATGGGATTCAGATTTCTAAGTGTAGTGTAATAAATGAAAATCAATGCTTAATTATGATATGGATTTATATCTGGGGTAAGTTCAGTGATATAGAAAAACGACAATCATCATCAATTTTTAAATACGCTGAATTAAATGATATATTTTGATTGTTGTAAGACGTAAGGCACATCCATAATTTATACATTATCTTAAGTAATCATTATCTCCAACCTTTTCAGAGAATTGTCTTATAGAGTAGGGTTTTTGTGTTCTCTAGCATCAAGACAACAGTACAAAAAGGGAGATAACATCCCATCAAAATGATATAAAACTGCTGTCCTTTCATTGGTTAAAAGAAAATGTATTAAATTATAGTCATGGTGTATGAGTGTGTGTGCATGTATGTGTATGTGTATGTGTGTTTGTGTTTGTGTTATGTGTTTTCATGTATCTGTAAGTGTAAACACCGCTTACATGTGCAATATCTTTCAACTGTAGAGTATGATACTAGTTTTTCAAAAAGGTGAAATAATTTTCACACCATGACATAAAAAAGTGCATTACTTTTTTCCACAAAACTCAGACAGATAATGTACACATGTGTTTACATTTCCAGGAGAAATTGTTTTCACATAAAATGGAATTGATTTGCTCACCAACCAAAACACAATTCCCACTTGATGACAATTTTGTTTTTCCCTTAAGTTTATGTAATTGTTTTTTGTAATACATGTATCGTGATCAGTATACTCTAGCGAGAAATCGAGAGGTCATGAAAACAGGGACACAATGTTTCAATACGCTTTGCAAATGTATGTTCACATTTGAATCATATGTGGACTATATTGTGTATCTCCACCCAGAGATAAATATCAGTTTAGTATTTACATTGTCCTTCAAAAATATGATCGACATAGATTTTGTTTCCCCATATTTCATCTTGCATCTTATTAGTGTGTGCTTCTGCTCAACATTTTTTAAAAGACAGAAGATGTATTTATAGCGTATTCATGTACCTACCACAAATATTGTGCAATATGTATGGCATACACATACCGCTATCTTTCTGCGACCAATATGTCTTGGGAGTAACACTGATAAAAATAACCTTTCATTTTGCATATCAATTTGTATCTTCTTGCACTATATGTTAGATACATGTATGAAAATATGATGTCATGTTGATGTAAGGGAAACAAGTGTACAATCTCTTGATGAGGTTCTGTTTTGTTGCTTGAGGTTTATGATTTACCAGAATATTATCCATTGTTTCAATTATTATATGATGTTCTCTTTTTTTTTTTAAATTACACTGTACATTTTACATGGTTACGACTTGTTTTATGCGAACAAGGTGATGAAGCTGCCATTTTTGTTGTGCGAAGTTCAGTTGAACAGTGTAGTTTCTCTTTCGCGCCTATGGCACGAGTGGTACACGAAGCTAACGCAGTACTAAAACGCTCTTCTTTAGCTGCATGATTGAATCATTCTCTGTTGCCCCGGTAACTATGACGTCAGCGCACTGCCTCTGGGAGATAGTGGTAGAAAAAAATACATGGCAGGCAAAGCCTGTCTACCCGTCCTCCGCACATTGGTGCAATATTAAATGCTATTGACTTCGTGTCGTGGGTTTTGTACGGCGTAGGTGCGTTTGGGTAGTGCAACAAAGATTCTGTCTTCTGCCTCCAGACACGTGCTGTAATTAGAACCCTCTTATAGAAACGTGTCGCCACCAAGGACTATTTTCTTACAACAAAGATCTCTTTCGTCCCTTATTGAAATATATTACAATGTAATTTGTGTGAAAGTAACATCTATAGTATTCAGCTTCATGTAGCTAACGCCTACTCAATCAAAGAACCCCTTTGTTCGAAGCATTCAGTGGTAGGACTTGTTTGTGGCGTTCAGAAATTTCTGGAAGCGACCGCTGATTGCTAAAATGCGATTGTCGCGTCTGATTTTTCATTTCACGCAGTAGGTAAATACGGGTGGCGTGCTTGGCGGTTTAAATGAACTTAAGATCTAGGGAAGATAGCGGGCGGCACGGTTGACCGCCCGATCGTGAAATGGCGCGGACATTTCTTCAACCAATCTTCTTCCGCTTGCGGTCAGCTTAAATAATTTGACATTTTTATGACGTAGTCCCAGTTTCCACAGATTTGAAATGCCAGTGGGCCCTCGTGAGATATTCTCGACCCAAAATTATACTTTTAGCGGTCGTGTTAACATTAGATCGTCGTGTAATGTCAATATTGTTGACTTTGCAAGTGGTGGTGATGTGTTTTGAAGCTCGTAGAATGTGTTTAAATGACTTCATGTGTTACATATTTTGAAGTCATTGTACTTTTAGTAAGATCACAAACAATTTCCATAAATAGTGTTTGATTGTGACAGAAAAACAACAACAATGGTTTCACAATTATATAGTCTTGACTGTGAAGAAAACAAGAAAGAAGAGTATTCTGTGAATTCATATTAAATTTTACTTCACTCCAATCTTCCCGAGTAGTTCTTTATGTACATGTGGTGGCAAACAAAGTTCCCTGTAAATTGTCATATTTGTTTTCGCAGTTAGTTCTAACATGCTTACAGCGGTAGGTCAGTTTTGTAAAGAAACTATTTTCCTGGAATTAAAATAAACAAATTAATGGCCGACCTATAAATATATCTGTTTTATGCGTCGTGATATTTATTTCAGGTTCAGATTTAATATAGGCCCATGTTTAAAAGTATTGTGATCGTTTCTGCCGAGTAGAATTTGCGGTAGGATGGACCACTACAAATCATTCATGTGAATAAATTGAACCTGTCGTAAAAACGATTTGGTGTTAAGTCCCAAGAAGGGAATCTTGGGTACAGGTGACATCCAGTCTTATCACGAATTATCGCGAATTTCTGCGAAATATCGCATGTTTCCGGGAGAGCTTGCGTGAATTATTTCCATATGGGGACAATGTGATGCGTGTACTACGTATTTGATATATCGTATGTGGAAAGTACTATTTTAGCGTAGCTATACCACATTCCCCTTTGTAGTGTCAGGAATATGTAGCTAACTATAGAATATTTGATATTCGTTATACATGTACTATACATCAGTGCTCTGACTATCATTCCAACCTTATACTATCTTCAATTTTACTTTGTATATGCTTTTGACTTCTTATTCAGTTGTAGAATAATGTTCAACCTTGTTATATTTATATGCTTATGTAGTAAAATGAGTTGTATAGTTCAGTGTCGGATTCAGTGACCGGTACGATTTGTACACAATAATGTGTGCTTGTGTTATTTCCAGCAAATATTTCCTGTACAAGTAGAATATTTCTCGGAACGTGCACACAAAATAGTATTCATAAAGTAGCCCCCACCTCTGATCCTATAAATGTGTACTACAGCCCTTATTGCGTGGTGTTTGTATATTGTGGTGAAAGTGAAGTAACTATTATTATTATTGTTATTATTACTATCAGTAGTTACTATGAAATCGGTATATTTAATAAAAGCAATCATTATTGGAGATTATTCTACTCGCAAGTGTTGTCCATTCCGTGAATTGCAGTGTTTTTTGTTTTTTTGTTGCGTGGTGCTCAAAATTTAATGTTAGAGTTGTCACAGAAGAGAAAGTGCGGGGGGGGGGGGTGTGCCTGTGAGTCATTTTCTGTCTGTGAGTCTGTGAGTGTGTTTGTGCATGTGTCCGTGTGTTCATACGTGGGTGTCTATGTGTGATCGTGTTTATCTGTGTGTGTGTGTGTGTGTGTGTGTGTGTGTGTGTGTGTGTGTGTGTGTGTGTGTGTGTGTGTGTGTGTGTGTGTGTGTGTGTGTGTGTGTGTGTGTGTGTGTGTGTGTGTGTGTGTGTGTGTGTGTGTGTGTGTGTGTGTGTGTGTGTGTGTGTGTTGAGAAAGAGAGTACACGGTGTATCGAGCTACGGTATTGGTTGAATCACAAACCAATCCCCAACTCACCCCCACCTCACCCCCACCTCACCCTTACTTCACCCATACTTAAACGCATCATTATTTCAATGTTTCTGTAACTAGATGAGATTGAGTATTAAAAACAAACAAAAAAATCGATGTTATGATATCGGCCTTTATCTTATGTGAGTACCGTACAAACAAAGCGTCAAAGTAATAGGGTATGTCAGTCGCATGAAGAGGAACAATTTTGAAAATAACGAGAATTCTTTTGTAACGGGGGAAAAAGGTGAATTTCACGTTCACTTTTGAAGGTTCAATGTTTCGAGGTTCCACCGCCTATTCAAAGTTTGTTGCTGTGGTTATTGTTGATCAACATCTTCCTTTCCTCCTAATCCTGCCTCTCCTTCTCATTTCCACCCCCCCCCAATCTCCTTCTTTTGTTTGAGGGGACTATTACCATACAAAGGTTCAGAGGATTTTGTTTTTATATTTAAAGATAAATTACGAATGCAAAAATTGTGTTCGTATATTTTCATCTTGAAACAATTACAATCACTCCAGGCATGTTTTATTCATTTCTGACCTGGCTTAAAAGCATAACATTATGTTTGTGTCGCCATGCCTCGTGTTACCATGCCTCAATCCACAATTGAAGGCAAGATTCTTGATAAGGGGGAGTTTAAAAAAATTGGTCCGCTTTGTGGCTTCAAAACGGACCAAAATAAAGACGGAAATAATTAGTCGTACTCAATTTTTCTTTTAGGGGATATACATCTGCGGTCAAATCATGTCTGTTCACGGCCAAATCCCAAGTCCGAAATTTTTCACGGCCGGCCAACTGCAAGAATGTATTTGTGTATGGGAAGGGGGAGAGAGAGAGGTATAGCCGACGGAAAAAAATCACTGACAAATCCGACATCAACAATTTTCATGGCTAAATCATGTCCTACGCAAGAAACGGTTCCATCACCGTCATCACGGCCAAATAGGGAAGTGTTTTCAGCAAAAAGGGGATGTTTTCTGTGAAATGGGGGTTGTTTTACGTAAAAAGGTTGAAGATCCCATTTTGTAATAGGGGATATTAGGCACCTGTAACACTCCCTGCGTACGCCTGTGGTTTTAGTGTTCTTGACAATTTAATGGGGGTTTTTACTCAAAAGTTCCGATTAATACGGACATGGAAGTAACATTTCTAGCACAATTCATGCACATATTTTGTTAATGGAAATACATGATATGATCTCGTGTTCAAGATCATACCGGTAACCGCCTCTAAGGAAGCAATCTTAATAGTATACTGTTTCTTATACGTCATCAAATTTCTTCTTTGAATCAGTTTTTCACGATTTTAGTTTATTATCGGTTGTGTTGTTGATAGGATGATATCATTGCATTTTGTCTTTTGTTTACTTGGGAAATTAATATTTTTCCTGTAGATGATAATTATGGAAATTTACTAAACATTGATTCGTGTGTGGGATTTCAAACTAATAAATCAATTTGAATCAAAATGAAACTAATAATAAAAACGTAGAAAGTATTCTAGAACTTATACCCTATTTCCATCTGGCAATAATAAAACTAGTTTGAAAATGCACACACAATAAAATGCATATACTTACACAATGAGACCAAAATAACAACATTTACACACAATTTTAATCGACATTTTCTACTTTTATTTTCTAATCACAGCCTAGCGTGTTGTATGGTTGTCCTCACTTTGTTTTGATGTATACAATAAATGGCAAACTATTACGCACAATCACCAAACCTCAAATGTCAGATTAGAGATAAATGTCCCATTCGATCCATCATTATTCTATTTCTGACATCTCATGCCTACACAGCTGTGAATACCAGACAAAATTCTGCGTGTTAACATTATCAATTGAATGAAATTAGCGTCGAATTACTCGATCATCAATTGTAAAAATATTCAGAAGAAAGAGTCTACTTCTTTCAGGACATCGACACTTGAGACGAAATGGTTATTTCAGCAGTTTTTTCAACCATCTTTGAATTTCCCCTTTTTTGTTCAAATCAGAGAACCTATACAGCTACAAAGAATTACAACGGGAGTAGATTTTCTTCCGCGAGGAAAGTGAAAGTTTGAGAACTGGTTATATTTTGCTATACAAGTGATAAAATATATAATCCCCTACTCCTTGTGTTCTTTCATTGTATACGTCTGAGTTTATTTTGGCAGTATTGAAACAAAAATAAACGTTCTTGTTATAGGTTCATTTGTGCAACATTTTGTTTCAATCGGACGGATAAATAATTCAGGGACGTAGATTTAATTTTGAATTATGCAATCTTTGTTATTTACAAGTTAGTATACGTTAAAATGTGCAAACTTCACAAAAATAATGATGACATGTCACAAGAAGAATGACGAGAGTTATCAGTTTATTAAACGATTGGTATAGACAAAGCAATAATAACAAACCCGATGATTTTGAAGAGCAAATGGCGTAATTCCAATATTGATTAAATAGCCTAAAATCACATCTACATGGTATTTCCATTGTACAGTTATTTTTGATATTGTACAATCTTAAGTGAGTAAATACTGACAAAGTGTGGTTTCCCTCTGAAGGTTTGTTTAACAATGTTTTTCTTTCAATTAAATGAACTCCATATCAATTGCCTAAATGACATCCTGGCTCTATCGTCTCCCGTTCCAACATTTATGTTCGTTTGTAGTATCTATTTGATTGTGTATTTTTGTATGTATTTCTTTTATCTACATAATTATCATGTACCTCTGATATATTGAGATAATGTAACAGTAATTGATAAAATCTTTCACACTCAATAACATGTTTCGCCTCATTCCAAATTATTTTCGTAAGACGTCATTATGTTCTTTTTTAAGGGGAGCCTAAACAATACAAGCTTGCTTTTAACTATAGGCTCCTTTCATATTTCCTTTTATCTTCCCGTCTTGTTTACCATTTATCACATATTATACTCAAATACTGTACAGGTACAATTTATTTCAAATTTAATGTTACGTGAACTCCATATTCTCTCATGAAATGCAACTGCAATTGTCTCCTTACTTTACGTTACGTTACGTTACGTTACGTTACGTTACGTTACGTTACGTTATGTTATGTTATGTTATGTTATGTTATGTTATGCTATGCTATGCTATGCTATGCTATGCTATGTTATGTTATGTTATGTTATGTTATGTTATGTTATGTTATGTTATGCTATGCTATGCTATGCTATGTTATGTTATCTTATCTTATCTTATCTTATCTTATCTTATCTTATCTTATCTTATCTTATCTTATCTTATCTTATCTTATCTTATCTTATCTTATCTTATCTTATCTTATCTTATCTTATCTTATCTTATCTTATCTTATCTTATGATACGTTACGTTTTTGTATTATGTAAATGTTAGGTGAAATATTGTATATGAATAACGTGAAATATGAAATAAACGAATAAATAGATAAATGTCTTCAGTTAAAAAAAAATCAGCTAGATAATCTTCTATATACTAGTATGCTAAATGTATCGCTGATAAGGTCTAAGATGAAGCCTCGAAAAATATTGTAGTTCAAAAGGATAATTGGACAGCCTAGTTTGTAAGTGAAATCAACGAGCGACCGTTCCATTAAAGTCCCACCATAGACTATTGTGTTGTAGAATCTTTGTCCCCAGGCCACAAAGTCGTATGCTAAAAATTATTTGTATATATTTATATTTTACAGATTTTGCTTGTAACAGTATGATAACTGTTTAAAGTTTTATCTCCTGTGGTGTTTATTTACGGTCAGATTTCAAGGTTTGATAGTATTTTGATTCGAGCTTCCACAATATTAACCAATGTCTTTACGATAACAAATCAATGAAATACAACTGGGACGAAGAAATGTAAATGTATTACACGTCACAGAAGAAAGAATTTTGAGATTGAATATGTATTATTGTTATTAGCACTTCATTTCTATCAAAGTTTATTGTCAGTAATTCATTAGCGTCAGCATGAAATAGTGGCCTTTAAGTGGTATAGGCTATATTGCTGGGGAATTTTGCGCCGAGTGACACCCCAAAATCGGGTCAGGAAAGTTCTGTCATTTTGGTTTGAATGATGATTTTCCCGATATTTTAATCATCTTGAATAGGACGATACATTTTTTCATTAATTTGTCTTATCCTGTTTTTTTTTCTTTTCGTCCAAATGACTTTTTTGTATTTTTACATATACCCCATGTCCGTTAAAACGGTTGCGTAATGGACACCCATTCAGTATTTTTCATAATCATTATTTGCAGTGATAAATATGTCATACAAGGGCGTAAGCTGGTTTGGGCACGAGGAGGTGCACATCTTGGGGAGGTGGAGCTAAAGTTTAGAAAATCAGCTGTTGAAAAGCAGAAAAGGGGGTGCAGCCCCTCCCCCGATTACGCCCTTGTCATACTTTGCCCAGCAAGCATAGAGAATCGATCCCACATGGTTTCCGTTTCGCAAATATCCATACCGAGATAAATTGTATTTGTTTTGTTTGTGATTCGTTTTATTAGTTTGGGTTGTTGTTTTCATTTCAGTGAACGACTTTTACCTGTCATCCTGTTTGTTTTGACTAGTAATTTACCTTTCCAGGTGGCCTCAAATATGTACGCAAAGTTCGCTAGTCTTATATTCCCGATCAAGATAAAGACATACCATATTGGAGAGATATGTTTGTGATCGCAATTGCATATTGAGACAAAGTTATTTATGGAAGGAATATAATTCGATGTGCTTGTATCATTAGTCGATCTACGTCAAGGCACATATCGTACAATTTATGTTGTTCTGGCTGTTTGTTGTTTTGCTTCTTATCTTGTTTTATAATTACGTCTCTATGCTTTATAAAATGGGATACAGTCACTCAGTTTATATTAGATATAATTTTCATACCACGTCATAAACCTATAGAATACATAAACAGAAATTGTAACCCACTTAGATGTCATTGAAAGTACATTATGGTTACTTCAACAGATTTGTAGAAAATCTATTGCGTCGGATAATAGGAAATCATCCTTATTCCAGAGTGGTCTTAAATATGGTTCACCTTTTAAAATGAGGATAAGGTTATTATGATACCAAGGTAAAAACAGTCTTGACGCCTGTATTTCCTGGCTTGAGACTGATTGTGTTACTTTACTTGTAAAATCTTTTTTGATAAAAACAACAATAGGCCTAAAGTAGAACATAGATAAGAACAACAAATATTATGGAAATATCGAACCACACACACACACACGCACACATACACACACACACACACGCACACACACACACACACACACACACACACACACACACACACACACACACACACACACACACACACACACACACACACACACACACACACACACACACACACACACACACACACACACACACACACACACACACACACACACACACACACACCCCACACCCACACCCACACCCACACCCACACACACAAACACACACACACACAAACACACACACACACACACACACACACA
>JZLH01S0621710.1:70731-85303 GCA_001188425.1 Eucidaris tribuloides | reverse complement strand
GACAAATAAACACTTTAGAACACAAAAGTTTGGACAGTTATGCTGTCACTAGTGCAATATGTGCAGATACAAATTGGCACAATAATTATTCTCAGCCGATAGGATATTCTGCAACACAACAATCTATGGGGGAAAGCTGGAGTGGTCTCTCAATGACTTTCACTTTTTAAAGCACTTAATGATCGTTTTAAACTGCAATGTTTTCAGGGCTTCATTTTTAGACCGTATCAGAGACACTGTTAGCATGGGGAATCATGTAGCTCAGATTTGTTTTATTTTTTTTTAACTGGAAACATTGTTATACCTTTAAGATAATGTTTGTTGAGTGCCTGCCATGGCTAGTTTATTTCCAGATAATGCCACGAATGTCCTCCAATTTGACATATTGCAGTTTACAATCGGACAGACATATGCAGACTTTAGCTGTAAAATTCGCTAAATTTATTTCTACGAAAAATGAGTTATCAACACCAGCACTTGCGCCAGCTACTTATCTCACTTCAGAATAAAATTTGAAGCCAAATTACTAATACAAGTGGGACATATCGCGTGTTGTTACGTTTTATCTTTTTTTTTGCAGGGATATTTACAAACTCTGGGAAAGAAATGCACTTTGTTCTGAAGTTCCTAAACATGTAATGGATTTAGATCCCTTTGCATTTAAGTTCTCCATAAACGGAGAATGGTACCTTGTTATGCATAGTTCATAATTGGGCAGTTAGAATACTAAACAATCTGTCTAATGAAAATGTTTTCCGCCACATTTTGATTCATCAAACACACAGAAATGTTTATGGGATATATCTAGTGGAACATCATTTTCGACTTCATTTCTGCTCTCTATTTCAAGCATTCCATTTGGATGAAAGTCTTCAAATTCGCTCAAAACGAGTGAGCTCTTTACAGAGGAAACAATATCTAAACGTTTGTAACCAGTATTATTGAAACAAATCTCAATGAGAGTTTAAAAATCTCAGGCGCAATTATATCAAAAGACCTAAATTTCATGAAGTACACTGCAAAACAGTCATCGTTTGTTGTATTTTGAAAATTTCAGGGGGAAGGTGGCCCCCTCTGTCCTATTTGGCGCCGTCCCTGAACCTGACCCGTTCTTGATGCAAGCCCTAAGCACTCCATCCACCATTTGGGGTTATCGCCAGGTAGTTGAGCACGTTTTAACCATGTACTTCATGTCACCTGACGGGAACGATGCAACGCGCGGGGTGTAAGGCGAGTAGCACGCCTGAATGAGAACATGGTGGTGTTAGTTTACCTCGAGGCATGGCGAGGCATGAGAATCACGCTGGTGACGAGAAAATGAAAGAGTCTCGAGAAACACGAGAAGGTGAGAACAAAATGGACATGACAAGGTGCGCAATGCGAGTGCACGTACATGCCGACAATAGCCGGGTAGATATCCAAGCACACACGTACCTGTGGGCACCAGCGGCCGGCCCGTGACATTTTTTTCCTAACTTATTAGCTGCAGCAAGCGTCGACTACCTGGCTACTATAAAAGAATACCCTTCAACGACACACTCGAAATTGAAACTTAAGGCTCTCTCACTAAATACAATTAGGCCTATACGTTAACGGTACAACAGTTTTCCTCTTTCAGTCTGTATACCACGATAGTGGAAAAGTGCATATTCCTAAACACACGTCTGTATTGTGAGAATAGTTCTTTTCTCTTGTCGAATTGCCCTTTGGTGGTTAACAGTTAACATTCCATCTAACAACTATTTACCTTTCTACTAACTTGTTAAATTACTCAACTTCATATTTCTACCGAGGATTCAATCCAAGTTTGGCGTTAAACTCCAAATGTGTTTTTCGATTGAACGCAGCGATCGCACCAAATCTAACCGTCTCCGTTATTATCAAGGTCCTGTTCATGTTTCCGAAATTAAAATGACCTTCCGGGAAGCTCTTGACTTTGATGGCTTTATTGTCTGCTCATTTCAGCTCATTCATGGCAATCACCCCGGTGCTGAGAGGGCGAGTCAGTAGAAATGATGTTTTTGAAGTGGAAAATCGAGCTCTCCCGTCGTATTGTTTTCTCCACGTGAGAAGACGGTCGAGTACACGACGAGATTTAATGAATTGTCTGATGACCTCTCGATGGGAAACTTGATGCTTTAAGTGCGCTGGCCAGAAATTTTGGCGGGGAATCACAGTCTCGCAGACGACGCCCATACGAGTTATGGAGTTAAAGACCCACTGTCATGACAGTATGAAAACAAAACCTCTTTTGACTAAAATCATTAAAAGGGTGCACTAATAATAACACCCATAATTCAACGTAAACAACCATGACAGTGTGGACAAATACAACATTTGTTTTCCTCCCACAATCTGCATACTATAGCACTACAAGTCCATGTTTGTGAATATGTTCCGTATTCCAAGACTAAGTTACTTCTCATCCTCTCTGGGGTTGAGCTGAGTTGACCCTTGACAGTGGGCCTTTGATGCGTTGCTTAGTTCGCAATTCGTTAAACGTCAGCTAGTGTGTCAGTACGATTGATGCGATGGGCTCGATAATTTTCGATCTCAAAAATGTGATGTCCAGCGTCGAGTTTCTAAATCTGATTTGGGAAATGCAGTGGAACAAAGTTACACAACCAATCACAAGATTCTAAGTACAAACAACACCTTCTTTTATTAAGAAATTAAGAATCGATAGTGACAAATGCCGTGATAACGCTGTGGGTCACAAAGTGTTCTTTATATGGTCAACTTGTTATCTAATCCTTTGTTTTATATGTGTCTGAAAAGGTATTTTTCGTCTTATATTCGTGTCCGTTCTTCTGATTATTCTTTCCCTTCTCTTTTACTTGTCCCCACCCCCTTTCTCTTTGTTCGTTTAGTTTCTCACTTCATCATGGCATCATGTGTGCATATTTTTTCGGGGGGGGGGGATTGGAGTAGACCTTATGTTCTGTTCCACTCATGTTGTAACCCGTTGATGCGCTACTAAATACATTATGTACTTCTGTTTCAAATGATGTGGAATAGAAACAACAACCCATTGATAATATACAACATTATGTTTCACATGCACCGCGCTCTGCAGGAATTGTTTTGTGGCATGATGACGTATAGTTTATTAGATAAATCACGACTGATGGATGGATGGTTAGATGAATGTATATTTAATCCATACATACACATTGAATCAGTTATTCAATTGCAAAACTCATACTTTATTCAGACCACCCTCATTACACCCCGATTTTTGTTCCTTAAAGTTAAAGGCCCTCTGTCAAGGGTCAACTCATCCACCGAGAGGATGAGAACTAGTTTTTGGATACAGGCACATACTTACTAATATGAACTGTTGCAGTGCCATAGTCTACAGATAGCAGGAGGAAAACACATGCTCTAATTTACCACACCACCGGGATTTTTCTGTTGCATTATGGGTTACATTAGTGCCCCAATTTCAAAATTAGAGTCAAAAGAGAGCGTTTTCCATTTGTGATGACAGTGGGCCTTTAACATTCATTTTTGAATATTACCTGCCCCAATTTGGCAAAAAGGAGCAAGTGACAAGCGTATCATCTGTATACCAGACAATTATTGCATTTGTCATATAAATTGGCATCAATGCGAGGGTAGATCTCCTGTCATACGAAATATTCATAAAAGTAATTATCGTGATACTGTAATGCTTTTCCAAAACTTACAGTCTCAAACACCGACGTTATTTTTATGTTTTGTGCCAGGATTATTCCAGAAGAATATACGGTAAATATCCTGTAGTCTGGTAAAGCTAGGCAGTAGTTCCCAGTTTTTCCTCTTCCCACCCTACCACTACATTAATGATTTAGTTTTTGACCAGTTTTTACCAAATATATCCAAAAAGCAGATTTCTTTTTGATTGACGAAGGACCTTTAATATACACAATTAAGCGCTTACATATGATGAATAGAAAAATAAATTATAATTCAGCTTATTTGAGGCTACGGTAGATTAAGGGCTATTAGAACTGCGCACAGAGCTGCTCCATTTCTATTAGTCATCCATTCATTAATGATACAATAACTTAATTAAAATGCATCATAAATAATTCAATTTTGCCCCGGTGGTATGACATATTTCGTGAATTACGCCGGGAATTACGCAAATTGGATGTGAATTAGATTTCCATAAATAGGAATGACTATTGATTACGTCTCGACTAGACATAATAGCATTTGCTATATTGCATTATAATCACCAGCAATAGGATGATATGCTTATAATCTACATAAAAAAGGACGGCGAAGTTATAGTTTCGATATACTATGAAACCATGAGATGTATCAAATTTGCTCAAACATTATTTTACTGAGTTGTTTTACGAGAGAAGAAAGATAGTCATAAATGAATTTCTCAGATTTTTTTTTCATATTTTGGGTAAGAGTTTTGATATTGACTTGTGACATTTTGTTGAATTCTAAAGTAAACAAGATGACTTCAAAATTGTCTCTTCTCCGTTAAACGATAACAACCTTACATCAAGTTTGGTCACATATCATTCGTTACGTAATCTACTAACATTGTAAAATCCTGTCAAAATTGCTTCTGCAAATTCTGAGTTCTGGTTTGTGGTCGTCGTTACGTCATTAACTTTTGCAAGTAAAGCGACATAGATATTTGTATTCTTTATTTATTATGTAAAGATCGAAAAATTACATAAAACGAATTTCGTGGAATTGCCAAAAATTTATAAAAATTCCGAGTTTAACATATAAACGGAAACATAAAATTGACATGAAGTATATCAACACTTCTAACTTTTAAGTTCTATTGAGACACCGTACTACTAGAATTTTGGTTAAACAACTGAAATGCAACAGTCAAACTTCATGTTTTTTTATGGTTTATTAATTTGTTAGGTCATTTCGCGTAATGCCTTGCATTGATCTTAAAATTGAAGTTAAAATTGAATAATTCAAAGACTGATTTCTTTGTTGCTGCTTCTGCTCACAACCTGCTCAGTCTTCCAAATGTCCAATTGGATGTGGGTGGCACACTCATTAGCCCTTCAGAAACAATAAGAAACCTTGGTGTTATATTTTGATTCTTGCATGTCGATGTCCTACCATATCTCTCACATCTGTAGTAGTTACCTTTTATTTAAGGAATATTTCTGGGATCAGAAGGTTTACTGACCAGTCTGCCTGTCACAATGCTGTTCGTTCTTTAGTTCTGTCTCATATTGATTATTGCATGGGCTTTCTTTTCTTCGAATTCCCTCTAATCAGTTGACTCGTGTTCAACGATTACAAAATGGCGTGCACGATTAATTCTGCATAGTTTTCCGTGATCACCCTTCTCAACCCACTCTTGAACTCACTACACTGGCTTCCCTTGAAACAGAGAATAATTTCAAACTACTCTTGTTTGTCTACAGAACACTCAATAACCAGGCTCCATTACGTAATTGTCTGAATTTATATACACCCATTAGATCACTTAGGTCAGCTAGTGACCCTCTCCGTCTCACGTGTTCAGTTACTCGCACATTAGCCGGTGATAGAACATTTACTGTGTCAGCTTCAAAATACTGGAATGATTTGCCACTTACAATAAGACAGTCTTCATCAATACCTATTTTTAAAAAGGCATTAAAAACCCATCTTTTTAGCAGTTCGTAGTTTTAAGATTACATAGTTGTATACAATTGTAAGCGCTTTGGGCCTAATGGGAAAAGCGCAGTATAAGTGATAATAATAATAATAATAATAATAAGAATTGATCTGGTGGGACCCGTCACTTATAGTGATATCATGAATCTAGATTTTGACGTTTCTGCACGACCAATTCATATTCGGGTGGTCATTGCTTCACATTATATCCAAATCCATATTATGCACGGCTTACTAACTAGTCCTTATATGTTTGTTTACTTTTCTCTTCCATACATACGGTTCACGTGACGACTTGTTATGACTTCATACGCATATCAGGTAAGCCGCCATATTTTGTTGATGTTCTAAAGTCATTGATTGATATTGTTTTAATTCAAAGGTAATAAAGTGATTCGTCGGCACGGTCATAGAGGCCAAATATTAATCATCGAAATGTCTTTGTCAGAAGGGTACATGCATCATGCAAACATTTTCTCCCCTTTAATGTAGTTTCTTTCGCGCCGAGATTCATTAGTTTTTCACATCACAGCCTCTGAAATGTCACACCACCCACGAAGTATAGAACTTACATTTTTGGTGGAAATGTGAATAATGTTATGGATTATTCTTGCAAATCGTCATTCGAACCCCCCCCCCAAAAAAAAAACCCAAACAAACAAAAATGTGTGACTACTACTAAAATAGGTTATAAAAATGGCCGTTGGTCAACGGGATAGCCCCATAGGCCCATCCAATTATATGAAAACGTATTTGTTTTTCAAAGTGTGTAGAAAGCTGATATGATTATGTATATAGATTAGCGATTCTTACCCTAACCCTAGACCACCCAACCCAACACTCACTGACACTGAAAACCAACGTCAGCGATCTGCCCTTTTCTACCCGTATCCAGACTATTACCCTCTGGAAAATTACCCACGGAATAATTACCACCCGAACAATTACATTTAAAGGACAATAATCCCGTACCATTATCCCCGGAATAAACTATACCACCTGGAAAGATTATCCCCTAGAACAATTGCCACCCGTGTAATTACCCATTGAATAATCACTCCATTAGGACCTTTACCAAAAAGACTACTGTCGTGGAGGTAATTGTCCGGGGGTTAGCTGTCCAGGGATTGATGTCCTAGAACCATTTCTACCTTATGCGACGTGTGGGTAAATGGGCAATAGTACGGATATACTCAGCGTAGTCGATAATCACTTATACCTAATACGAAAACGCGGGAAAGAGGACAAAGCGTCTGGCTTGTCAGACAACATTCGAAAATTCGCACTTCAACATCCCAGACATAACACTCGATGTCACACGCATAACATCCTTTCTGTTTTAATGGACAGCTACGTCGGCATGTTATTGGCTCTAATGCTCCCCACTGCGTCACACCTGACCAACTATACTACTCAGGAACATTTTAGTATATAAATGCCACTCTCTTCAGTTTCAAAGTCGTAGTACACTTAGTATTTATTGGCAATACTAATGGATGAAGTGTTTACAGAATCTAGTTTACTCTTGTTATATCAATTTGGTGTTGCGTTTAGTTCTTTCTCGAGGTCTGCTCACGTAGGAATCCTCTTTTCTTGTTCTAATTTATAAAGAATACGCTCAATAAATCCTAATTGTTTAAGTCTTGCGAAAAATGTAATTGCTATCTGACTATAACCATACAATAATGTTTTGGCGTACCCCATTAGCTACGTTTGATTGTGCGAAATAATGTGTGTGCATTTTTGTGTGTGTCGCTGGCGAATATAACCAAGGGTGTTATACACATATACATATATAAAACTCTAAAAAAAAATGGTCCCATTGCGCCACTGCACTTCAAACCTCTCCTTGTCCCGTAAGTGGAACCTTTTACGGTTTTTCAACGAAGACAGAAAGTTTCGAAATGGAAACACTTCGAATTTTTTTCTTCTTTGAAAAACCTTAAAAGGTTCCGAATACGGGACAAGGAGAGGTTCTAATCAGCACTTTTTTTCTAAGTGTGTAGCAACTTCTGATTATGATTATATAGCAAACCATGTTTGGTTCGACAAGGAACCATTTGGGGTTCTTTATACACCCTTTGGGGTTCTTTATGGTACAAAGAAACCTATACAAAAAAGAGAGTAGGGTTCCTTGTAGAACCAAAAATGGTCCTAAAGAGCCATTTCGAACCTGTTTTGCTTCTTTGAAAGATTTTTACAATAGAAACTTCAAACAGTGCACTTGGTTCTGGGAGCATTGCGTCGTAAATGAAAGAGTAGTTCCACTCTTGCAATTTTCCCTTTAAAGGAGCACTGTTTTACACCCAAGACTTGCTTGGATGTTTTACTAGATAATGAAAAGGCCGAAATTCCTGCAAGTGATCACGCCTTTCCCCATTAGCCGTCTTTTTGGTGACTAATGATGCGAGGGGAAAATCATTACGGACAAGAACCGAATTCTAACAGTAATACCACATGATGCCTTCACTGATTGCATGTCTAGGACTGCTTTCCCACGGCAAGTAAATCCTGATTACAAAGACGATTGTAATCGTGGCGATTAGAGCTGCCGACCTTACACACGGAAATAAAACTCTTCGTGGACAACGCCATTTCTATTCAAAGATTTTGTAATGATGTTTGTCCGTGTTTCTGTGTCACTCCCTGTTATTTGATTTTGGCAGAGGACGCACAGGACGGAGTGGATTGTAGCGGGCGAAAGTGGATGACATGTCGCCGTAGCTCCTCCACCCAAATCGTGTTTCAGAGGTCAAGCTCTCCCCAGGAGGAAAATCCGACATGATTTGGGAGAAACGTGATTACAAAACATCTCTGGAATACGATTTGAATTTTGCAATTTAAATTGCAATCGTGATACTAATGTGTTTTCACAAAAGCCAAAAATATGTGACCCAATCTATCAAAAACCCAGGGCTTGTCGCCGATTGACATGTTATAGAAACTGGCTTTAACCCATTCAATACTAGGACCACATATTTGTGGTTTGCCTTTTTATCTTGGAATGTGGGTGTATTTACCCCATCTAATGAATATGTTAAAGAAGGGAAAAATATCAGCTATTTCAAAGAAGTGTGTGCTACAATGTCATAATGAATATTCATTTTGTTATGAATTTTTAAAAGAGATTTAACTAGAATATTCATGAACTTATCAAATTGGCAACGGCTGTTGTTATAATGAGGCTTTGGGTTGTTCCACTTGGTTAGTGGGCGATGTATTGAACTAATTGAGAAACATATTTTACGGACGTGTTTTTCTTTTTTATTTCATTTAAAAGTGAAAGTTATTCAATCAAAAATTATTTTTAGTCTTAAATTTCACAAGCAAAACTAAGATCTTAAAAATTTCACCAATAAATAATTAATTAATTAGGCAAATGTTTGACACATCATTCAATACCCATTACCCTTTATATATAATTGACTATTCCAGTACGTTGCCGATTTGATGAAAAAGCAAATTTTTAGTGATTATTTTACTCTGGACAGGCTCTAGTATTGAATGAGTTAAATGAACAAAACACCCATTAAACACTGCACACAGTCTAAAACTGTAATTGCCATAATTTTCCTCATTAAATTATTTTCTGTGAATTGTGTTTCAAAGTGCAGCTTGTCAATATTGCAACAATCCAAATTTTGATATCTGCCACCAAGAGCCTGGTTTTGCTCGATCCGGTCACAAATCACAATTCGAGTGAGCAGCGATTTGCAATCACGCTTGCAATAACGTTATAGCCGCCGTGTAAACACAGCCGTCTTTGCTCACGTCTAGTGGTTTCGCTGTTCTCCGCCAGCAACCAGACTATCTATTTGGATAGTGATCGATTTCAGGGCATTCGTTACCGGGAATTCTGCCACACTGCGTCGCGTCGGCGAAACTCAAGGCGTGATATTAAGCCCGCCACTTACAACGGTAGAGATAATTATGGCCGACACAATACCGCAGTTACATCAGGAATAATTGAAAGAATGTGGCGACAGAGTTGGATCATGGATAGATTTCACGTTTCATGCACGTTGCGACAGGTGATCACAGAATTGTGAAGCCCGGTATCGTTGCTATCGTTCTTGGTAGAGTTGGTTTTAAGCTCACCTGAGACGAAGGCTCAAGCGAGCTATTGCGTCGCTTTCTGTTGGTTATCCGTCGCGTGTCGTGTGTTGTGCGTCCTGCGTAAACTTTTACACTATCTCATCTTCTTCGGTAGAACGGATGATTGGATTTAACGCAAACTTGGCAGGAATGATCCTTTGGGAGTGGGGCTTTGAGGGTTCCCATATGGTATGCTTAGTCCCCTGGGGTCCAGGGGCAGGGGTAAAGGGGCGGGACCCTTAAGGGCCAAAAGTAGGTAATATTCAAACATCTTCTCTGGATCCAGAAATAGTTTGTGTGTATAGATACCTTTATATCTGATGAATTATTATTCCCCATGACAATCTCCAGGGTGGCCCCATTTGTCGCGGGGGAGGGGGTAGGGGAGGGCCCTATGGGGATAATTCACATTTATATCTTTTTCTTAAAACCATATCAATGGATTTCGACCAAACTTGTTGGAAATGACCCTTAGGGGAGGGAATAGATGTTTCCCGAAATGGTACATGTGGTCCATAAGACGCAAAACTAGGTAACTTTGAAATCACAAGCCCATTTGTAACCAAACTTTGATGCTATATATGTAACAGGGACGTCGATATTATTTGGGGTCAAACGTCACATATACATGTTTCCTGAAATGGTACATGTGGTCCATAAGACACAAAAATAGGTAACTTTAAAATCACAAGCCCATTTGTAACTAAACTTCGATGGTGTATATGTAACAGGGACGTCAATATTATTTGGGGGTCAAAGGTCACATATGTAGGTCAAATGTCAAATGATACCTACCATTTTCAACTGAAGTTGGTATCAGGGCCATTTGTAACTAACTTGGATAGTACATGCCCTACATAATTATATAGCGACCTCAATGTTAAGTTGGGTCAAAGACCAAACAAGTAGGTCAAAGGTCCTATCTTCATAAAAAAAATAAACGTTAGAATTTAACTTAACTTGCCAAAATCAGCTATATGGCAAGGGAATGCCAAGTTTTTCAACTGGTTCATGTGGTTCATATCAGGCTCCAGGGCCAAAACTATATAAATCCCCACGGTCCTGCCGATTGTCTGTAGACTGATCCAAATGTGTCAATATGAGCATGGATCCTAGTAGGATCTATGATATGAGCTAAAGAAACTATTAATTGCTTGTATACGCGTCCTAATGTGAACTGTTGTTCAAGTTTAGTCCTAATACCCCGCTGTTTATTATCTTAACGTCCTGATGAGGCTTCGCTCTCCACTTTAGCCAGGACACAATTAGACCACTTTCAGAGTCTAGTTAAAGTACAGAAATACCCCCGGCAAATTGTGCAATATCATACTGATCTCTTTCACTCTTGTTTTATGGTCAAGCTTCTACTGTATCGTAGTTATCATATCACACCCTCTCACATGATAGCGTGGATGCCCAGCAATGTAAGCATACCTAATATCTGGCAAATGATTTGCTTCGGGGTGCGAATAACCGCATTACATTTCCAGCGCCTTCCCCAGAAAGGTTGGCAATCCCATTTTCACGCTTCCAGTTTATCCACTTATCTTCTTTATATCCACTCAATATGTAACTGAGACAAATGGAATAAGCGTTTTTGTCTTCCAAAAGAGTGTCAAAGATACTGTCACACTCGCAACTAAATCAGCTAATAAAATAATACTTATTGATTTTTTCTTTTCGCTGTGGTTTCTCTTCTTGTTATCCATGCTCCGTTGTTGTTATTTCCCTTCCTCTTCCTGTTTTGTTACATTCTTCACAATGCTACTTACACAAAAACTATTAAAACTTCTGCAGTTACAACTTATTCTTCAAACAATACTTATACTGCGATTTTCTTACTCTTCTTTGTCTACAAAAACAATTGCAACTGCTAAAGTGTACAGCGTTGAGTGTTTAGCAGCGGAAGATAATGAAAACAACAAACAACATAAACATGCTACATCAAAGATAAAGTTCCCCCTATATTATTCATATTTATTCTGATAGCAAATACAAATTTGCATACGTTCATTATACAAACGAATTTACATGTTTTTAACGGAATAAAATGTCTTCCGGTTAATCATGATACATGAAGCAAATATAATCATTTTTTTTTTATTAAACAAACTAAGAAAATATCTACGTAAAGGGAAAATAATAAAAACATTTATTTGACATTTACTGTGAGCAACAACATTTTGATTTGCAGACACACGTACGCACAGACACAAACAGACAGACAGACAGACAGACAGACACACACACACACACACACACACACACACACACACACACACACACAGAGTCACACACAGTAACAGACTTGCAGAAGACACACAATCATTCTACAGAGGAAATGATACCACAGTGCACACATAGGCCTACAAACTACGAACAAGTAAAAAATAATGGTTTAAAAAATGAACATTTAACGATATTTAGTGTACAAAACAAATTGAGATTTTTTGTCATATTTTCCTGATTTTTTTTTCGAACATTTGCTGATGGGTGTGTCATAATTTTTCTTTTCTAAATCAACGCAGCTTTTTATAAGCGAAGAATTTCCTTTTAAAGTCCTATTATATACATATTCCTTCCAATAAACACCGGGTGCTGTGCACACGGGCAACATACTTCATTACCTATTTCCTGTGATTTCGAACATGAACATGGCCTGTTCGTTGGCTCCGGGCACGTATTCCTCCGCGACTTTTGCGCACTGCGCCCATTTATCTGATTGATACGTATATGCATAATACGGGGGACAGCTATATCGATGCTTTGCGTTAACTAAACACAGATTCCAATATCTTGGTGACTGCCAAGGACGAATCGTTATGGAAAGCTATCTTGCTGCTAGGTTATTGATAAAACGAATGAAACGGCATATTCGTGTCTAAACAGTGCTCATACAACGAGTGTAGCCGAAATATAAAAAAAGGATTGCTTTCGTGTTCTGCATGTGAATTGTAATTTAACTTTCTTGTCTGTTTTTTCTGTTTCGATTGCATGCGTGCATTTCGGTAGAGATACTATTAGTCCAATAGATCCTTGACAATCTCAGGGTTGAAAAAGAAAGGACATTGTAAGGCTAACAGTTGTAGTCTATACCCACTCATTCTGAAAGAGTCCAGAAGCCCGACCTTCCTCCTATAGTATGAGAGAATTATGTAGCGTACATATAAATCCAAGTGCTTTATAACTACTGGTACGGAGTTACGAAATATATTAATATATATGATCAAGCCAAAAATCCACTCTCTTCCCCCGCAAGGTTATTTATTATACAAATTAACTTAAAAAAGAACAGAAAGCACATTGAAGAACATAAAACAATATAGTGCGTAACTGCATGTTATAGCCCTCTTATATTGCTAGAAGAAGAGAGAGTCTAAGATACACTACTAAACAATATACTACACAGACAAAAGATAATACCATAAATATTATAAAGTATAATTGAGTAAGCATCTTTATGCAGGGCACTTATCTGATTACTATATAAATCTAAGTAGAGTAGGGCATAGATAATAACAATGACATGCTCTAGTCTGAACGTGCATGGTCATTAATATACCCTAGAAAATTCGTCCAATATGTGCCATGATATTTCTTTTGTCGGTATATATAGGAGACAAAGTAGTAACGTACCAGTTTCTAGTTGTTCACAAAGCAGCATTGATTAATACTATGAGGCAACATGGCACGTTATATTTTGAAGCAATTTTTTCTATCTAGTGGTATTTGTGTCTCCATATACAAAATAATTACAAAATAGTCGGCTTGTTAGGCAATTCAAGCCATTTCATGAATTATTAATGGCATCCTGTAAATCCATATTATGTAATGTGTTAGACAGCAAGGAATGGATTAAATTCGTTCACATGACTCTTTTGAAGAATGATTCTTAACCCTTTGGGGATGACGACTTGTAAGAAGGCAGAACATGACACATTCAGAGTATGACTTGGGAGCTTCCACATTAACGCAGAAAATGTTCTATACATTTTTTACCTTAAACTAAGATTACTATTGCTTACAATGACTCTGTAACCGATATAAGTAAACATGTATGACGTCAGATCTAAATGAAGAAAATATTTTTTGGGTGTAGAGATGTAACGGGTCTCTGTTAGCAAGCCTGTTCATCCCCAAAGGGTTATAGTATAAACTATTGTAGTTCGTTCAGTATTTATTAGATTCAATAGCAACAATGCCATGCAAACATTGTGAAAAATGTTGAATTGTGCTCACATCCGCGAATTGATAGAGTGTTTGATTGAAAGGCAGTCATGGATTCGGTTCTGGCATTACAATATCATGCTGGAATCTCGGAGTGCAGCCAAAGGATACGAATGATGAGATTGAAACCGAACAGGAAATTGAAGTTTTGTTGAATGGGCAGAGTGATCGACTAGCCAGATGTAGCATTCTAGTTGTGTGATGTGGGCCGAACTACAGACCGTAGTGTTTATATGGGAGTAAAGTCCTGGAGGTTTTTAGAATGTAGATGTGAGAAATATGCTGTGGAATTTCACGCAAAACTTGGAGAAAATTGGAAAATTTGAAGAATTTCCCATGATATCCAGAATGAACTGGAATTTTAACCTCTGACCTTCCTTGCCACTTTCTTCAAAATTGGCACAGATTGATAAAAACAGTGAGTCAGGAATTACTAATCCGCTTCTAATCCTCTTTGACAATACCTCCGACAGAGCCAGAAAGTCATGTCATACACCATGTAATTGGTCCTTCATGAATGCAAGGAAAACAATGGTATTTTCAAAAAATGGCAAATTGAATAAGAATCCTGATTGAACACAGAGTTCACTTTGAAGATAAAAGGTCAGGAAAA
>JZLH01S0621708.1:0-11000 GCA_001188425.1 Eucidaris tribuloides | reverse complement strand
TATATATATATACGCACACACAAACACAAATAAATAAACAAGTACAAGAATAAAAAACTAAACAAACATTTCACACAACCGGTATAAAATAACAATGTATAAATTTCATCGTCGTGCGCCATACTGAAACAACCGATTAAGACGAACAAGTGAATAAAACAACATTTCTCGAATGTGTTCCTTTAAAAGAATAAACTTCCCCCGTTTTGTACAAGACAATCTCCCATGAAGTACGAACGATAGATTACATTTGATCAATGTATCGGGTTCCGTCATCACATTATGTCGTTGATTAAGTTTTCCACTTTTAATGTGCGTCAGGTGCTTTTTTCAGGACTGTGTGATCGAAAAATGATCTGTTATCCAATCAGAAATTACAAACGTCCAAATGTTACTGCACTATTTATGTGCATATAATATCCCCGCGGATCCTTGAAAATCATTAGGGCCTCAACATAACATGATCAAATATATCGCACACCATCCTCGTGTAGGACAGATTTCTGAGGGGAAAATGGATAAGTAATGGACAGAAAAGGCACGTTGTTTGAAGACAGTTGAACACCATTATATTTGGCTTGTTTTGGCGATTAAGGTGCCACCTGCACAGTTGTTTGTGTTCTTTTTATAACCTCCCATTTTTGTTTTAGACAAAACGAATTATAAATCTTCATGACGTCTCCGGTACATTTTATTAAATGTAGTTTGATACGATAATGTTCATTCGAGACGAAAAAATACGATGATGTCGTAAGGAAAACATGTTTTGACTCAACTTAAAAACAATAAGATGGTATGTCATATCAAACTATCAAACAATAGAACAGTATGGTGTTGTGGAAATACCGTAACAAGTGAAAATACTGTTTTAAGTCCTTTCTCTTTTGAATTTATAGAAAAGTAACAATGAGGTGAACGTGGCGTGTTGGGGATCAAGTTCAATTCATTATCAGTGTCGTTAACATAATTATCCATAATGGCAGAATCGATCAACACTTTCTTTGACCAGTATTGTAAATTTACATTGAAAATTAACTAGCCTATAGTCGTGTCAAAAAAATACCAGCAGTATCGATCCGGGGGTGGGGTGACATGGGAGGGGCAGTCACCTCGGTGAAAACATTAGGGGGAGCAAACGTCATTTTGTCTCCAACTAATAATTTTGACAACTTGAAAAAAATCACAAACGAAAGGCAAGAAAAAAGTGCAAGACACTACAAAACCATTAAACGTATTATGAAAATGCTACTAAACATGCACAATTTTCAATTGAGCAAAACGCTGTAATGCATTGTTTGCCCCCAGTCTCACAAATGGATCGACGCCCCTGAAAATACAGCTTTCCCGTTCGGTTTGCAACGTGCATGCACCAGGTCATAAATATATAATAATAATAATAATAATAATAATAATAATAATAATAATAATAATAATAATAATAATAATATTTTTTATTTACCCAGGGAAGCCACTTCAATCAAATAGACTGATCTTGCAGCGGGCCCTGCATAACATAAATGCTATTATTACCCTTCTCTGTTCTAGAATGCCGAGCGCCTGGCTAGAAAGCAGAAGGTACCATTTTCAAAAAGTCTTTGGTATGACCCGGCCGGGGCTCGAACCCACGACCTCCCGATTGTGAGGCGGACGCTCTATCCACTCGGCCATCACACATCATATGAAGATGATTGTACATGTATTTGCAAAACACTGAGCTGTTGCATTTAAAATCATGGTGTTGATAAGTATGGGTAAGAATTAGATAATTATCTTTGATGTAAATTATTTTGGCGTTTAAATAACACCCATAGGGTGGTGAAATTAAGCACCCCAACTTAGTTTTGACAGTGGGCTTGTAACATGGTTGAAAATAATGCTATTAACTTCCTCTTGTAGAAACAGTTCAAGCATGTTTCAGTTTCAATATTTTGTACATTTGTCGATATGATTTTTAAAAGAAACGGATCTAAAGTAGGTACAAATAATATTGTTTCCACTCGTTCATATATAAAGTTGTAGGCAAAAATAAAATGGAAAAGACGCACGTGGTTGAAACAAAATCGGCAGGAAACGCACTCTTGTATCTCGCCCTGATACGGTCGTGTCATGGGATTAATTGAAATAAAATCACCCGCCAAAAGTTTGAGTTACTGAAATTGCTCCCGGCCATACACGGCAAAATGGTCGAAACTTGTAGAATTTATTAGAAGATTTGATTCCTTTGTTATTCAGTAACTGGAGACAAGAAGTATAATATGAACATTGATACGTTGTGCACAACACTTGCCAAAAAAAATGCCCGTGCGATACTGAATTTTAGTGTAAATGTAAATCTGCGCTGCGTTTGGCTTGAGGCCACGAATTACTCGAAACAGGTAACTACGTCAACCTACCATTCAGAACCCGAGAAAATGATGAAAGTGAGAAGAAGAGGTGGGTCCCAAGCACCTTGCTCCTAAAGGCGTCTCTGGTTTCCCGGTCGTTTGTCTAACCTTGTGTCGCCTCCCTTTCTATCTTTCGCGACGTCCGGCCTTCATATTCCCGATCGCGAGAAGAAAATACATGCGCCAGCTCCTCTACGATTTCAGCGACGCACTTTCACCCGACACTCCCGGACCACATGTTCAAAGTGTAAGTAGTATACCGTGTCAAAGCATAATCTGGTGTACTTAACCATCATCCACTTCTCCTAGTATTTACGTAAAAAGGATCGATTCTTTTCCCACGTGTTCAGTGTCAACACACCCGTCGTTTTTTTCTCGAGCCTTCGAACCATGTTTAGTGTTTGATGTGCAAACTAAATCAAATATAATAATGAATGATTGATAAGATGCGTTCGTCCAACACTATCATTTTTGTTGATGACAATTATTTTAGTACGTGATTTAGGTTGATTTGATTTGATTTGATTTTGATGGTTGGGTGTATCCTCCAATCCACGCTTGGTGTCGTTCTATCTTGTATGATCATTTTGCAGTTTGTCCTCAGTGGATCCAATTGGAGGGTCATGAGGACATCCTATGCATTATGATGTATTTTGAGACAAATGAATATAATTTTAGAAGACCTTCACGTAAAAAAATGGGTGTTAAATCAAACACCTGGGATGTTATCCAATGTGTATGAAAGGCATTTGGCTGAAATTTCGACACTATAGTTATTATTCTAGCACGTAAAACAGTAACTTCAGAAAAAAGTATCACCTTTATCATTACGGATAAAATTAACACCATGTCTATATAGGGTAACACCGTTGGTGTTTAATTCTACACCACAGTGTTTGTAGCGTTTGGGGATTTATCTTACAATGTGCTTACATTTTACCATTTCGGAGGGCTTCGACCCTTGACCCAACACCTGGGGGCTCCTCCCTAGATTCAATTATGTGCCCTTAGAAATGAAACACCTGCAGTATCTGTGATTGAAATTTGCACTTTAAGTGATGGGATACAAATCATTTCTACCCTAACATACAGTACATGTCTACAATTACATGATTGGTAGCACTCGAAAATGTCTCAAGAACCAAATAGGTTGAAACATATACCAATCTCTACACTAACTGGAGTTATGTCTAGACAAGAAGAATCCGTCTGAGATTTGTTTACTTGAAGAGAAACAAGTATAAATATGCCAGTACTGAATCAATATGACACTAATAGAAATTCAATTCGTACAAAGCTGTACAATAAATTTGCTTGTTACAGTGAATACTGATGATAATTATTTTTAAGAGTAAAATTTTCACCTCGAAACTTTCACAGCAGAAACCCTGAATAATAAACTTTTTATTAATATAATTTTACCCCCAAATGAGTACAAGTTTCCAGGCAATAATGTCATTTATCTGTTATATACAATGTATTTTTTTTCCTTTTCAATCTTACTATCGCATGACTGTGTGATCATCAGGGCTATGTTTTACGGATACACGTCGCTTAACTCGGCTCAGGTGGTCCTAATCAGTAGGTAAAATTATTTTATTCTATTCCCTATCCTCATTTCTTTTGACTAAATGAACAATTCATCGTTTATTTTCATCATGCCCCTACGTGGTTAGTTTGTGTAATCAAATATATAACCTTTCGGGATAAACTTGCCTGCACCTGATGATATGTAAACTTTTTAGGGCGTATAGATGTCGTATTCACGCTGCAAATTGTGTTTAATGTAATATTTTCGACAAATTTTGATATTTAGTACTTGATTTATATGATAATCATATCAAATGTGTACGTAAATAGTTTCAAATGTGACTGAGATTAAGTCTTGATGGACAACAAAGCTTAAATCGACATCAAATGTCATGGAACGTAAGTCGTTTCATTTTTAAGTTCTAAAACTCATGGGTAAACTAAAATGAATGGTTTAAATATCTGAAGTAATCTCTCTCGGGTATAGAGAAATGTAATAATATTGACAGAGAGCATCATTTAGTCCAGTAATGATTGTTACCTACATACATGGTAACATGAATGAAAGTCAATAGATAAATATTAACCATGATCAATATTTATTTAATACTTTATGACGTGTACGACCATAAACTAAGAGTTCGTGTTGAAGTTATGTGAAATGTAATTTTGATAATGTCAGTCAGTATCATTATTCATATTTCTTCTGTATTATTTTGCTACCAGTTGCGCTAAAATATACCGTAATTGCACCAATGATGAAGTGTATGGACGGCTGATGATTATTAGACAATAATAATGTTCTTAAATTGAGCGCCACCTGTGGCGTTTACGTGAGATTCATTTTCGTCATTAACACGGACGCTACGTCTCCTTGGACTGATTCACTTTGATCAGTTGATTAAGACATTGTTTAACAATATTTCTAGCAAGAAACAAATCTGAGTCACGTAATCGTCGCTGCTACATGTATCTTTGACAAGGTCATAGAATCAAGTCCTGAAATATGTAATTGAAACGAACATTAAATGTTTTTAAAAAGTGAAAATCAATGAGCGACCATTCCCCCATAGACTGCTGTGCTTTGTCCACAGGACATAAATTCACGTGCTGATATTTATCTCTGTATATTTTGCTATAGTGACAACATAACTGTCTAAAGTTTTATGTTCTGGTGTGTTCAATTTGTCCATTCAAACACTATCATGTAAGTTAGAATCTAATATCAAAAATTTGACAATTTTTTTGTTGCTTCAACAATAATAACCAATATCTTTAATAAGGGGTGGGGTTAGCATGGCTTTTTACTTCCCTTGGCCATCGAGAACAACAAACAGTATAGACATCAATAAACTATGACGAAAATCAGGACGTCAAACAGACTCATATGGGATGAGCGAATATCCATTTGAAATCCCCAAAGTAACTATTTTTTATGACTTTAGATCTCAATTGATATTTCCTAATTGAAGGCCACGGTCATTTCTTTTTAGAATTGTAAAATAGTGGGTCTAATTGGTCGATGATATAATTTTTTTAATGCTGTATGCTTCAAGAAAGGGACAATATACTTCAATGGAATAACAGATGGTGTAATTTTAAAGATACGCTTACTTTTGTATTTTGCTCAAATTTAAAATTGATTATTGTACATAATGATAGAGAAAGTATTCAACACCCAATCATGCAGCAACACTATTTATACGATTAAAGGCATCGTATAACAATATTTCCATTTAAAATGTGAGCTACGTGATTCGCCATGCTACTATTGTCTTTGACAAGGTAGTAAAAATGAAGCTCTGAAAAAAAATTACAGTTCAAAATGACCATTAGGTGCTCAAAATAAAAGTAAATATCATTGAGAGACCATTCCAGTTTTTCCCTATAGAATGCTGTGTTGCAGAATGTTATTTGGCCAAGAATAAATCAAGTGCTAGTTTTCATCTGTTTATATTTTACAAGTGACATCAAACCTGTCTGAACTTTTGTGTCCTCTTGTGTTAATTTGTCCGTTCAAACACTGTCAGATATGTCAGATAGCAAAGTTTGACAATTTTTAAACGGGACTTGCACATTGTTATAGGCCTATAATGTCTTTAATATAATGAAACGATAGATGGCGTAATTCTAAAGCCACTGGCTAACAATGACCACAGTTTATAAAAAAAATGTGAGCTACATAATCCTCCATGCTCCGAGTGTCTTTGATAAGGGCCAAAGTGAAGCCCTGAAAAAAATTGTGTTTCAAAATGATTATTTAGTGCTTTAAAAAAGTGAAAATCGTAAGTTGACCGGATTCACCTGCCCATTTCCTCTCATAGACTTACTGTGTATAGATCTAGGCTATTTTGTACTCGGCCCGACTACTAATTAAGATTAATGCATAATAAAAACATCAAATTACTTGATCATCCCATTAAGCTCCCCAAGATACAAAAAAAAAAACTATTCAACGTAACGCTTCCAAACTTATTAAGCACCGAAGGGGCATAAAAATGTTAATAGTTTTAGGGGAAATGAATGGTAGTAATGTCAATCAACATTCTGAGTTCTGAGTGATCACGTAGCTATTCTAAATATCACCTTGAAACAGCTGTTTTGATGAATTCTAGAAGAAAACCGATTCACATACTGCCCTTTCTGGCGGAAATTTAAATCCCCGGATTTAGAGGAGCGGTTCAATAATATATGCTTATTACCGTACCAGCTCAAGGTACGAACGGACCTAGCTCAGACATTATGCGGACCGCTATATTTCCGTACCACAAAAAAGTATAAATTTTGCATAATTCGCAGATTATCACTTCAATCTTTCACTGACTTAAAAAATCCTTTCCCTTGAATTTAAAAAAAATCTAACGAAAACCAGGCTACATTGAACGTTGTTATACAGTATTTGTATACATTTCGTGCTATTTATATACCGTAGGCCGAAATACTGCAAACAGTTCCTGTCGGTGACGCAAAGACAATAATCCATACACTTGTTTTTTCGTCCATAAATAATTATATATTTACTTTAAATAGTCAAGTTGAATAATAAAAGTTGTTGTTATGGAGTTCTCGGGGTATAAAAGATGAAAATATCCATCGATGTTACCATCTAAACGACATAATACCCTGAGGAGTACAAACGTGAATATCTGCTTACGGAATATTACACGAATAATTGGAAATTTAGCATTGATTATGAAAATTACACTGCGAAGAATTGAAGGCCGGTAGGTCAAATTCATCACGGCGCCTGCAGACGTTTTCTTGTCGCAAAAGGCAATATAAGATTATATTTCCCGTATTTTACTTACATTTCATTTAAGTAGTTGGTATGGTTGAACAATTTAAACAATTACGTGATGAAAAATAACGATGAAACTCCACCCTATAATCGATTTTCCACAAAAAAGTGTTTTGTGCGTTATGTCACTTCAAGTGTAAGACAATACAACGTTTCTATTTAGAAAAATATCAATCTGTCTTGTTTTTTTTAAGTATTTGATGACGTTTTCACTTGAAAATATATATATTTGTAGGCACCATAATGTAATGTATATATGTACCCAATTATGTGTCATGTTCTGAAAGTGTCAACGAGGTAACGTGAAATAACACAACGTATTTGGTTACTGAATGCAAGTGTAGTAATCTTTGTTATACCCACTGCTTATGTATGATACTGTTGGATTTTCTCCCTTGGCCAATACCAGGTTTAAAAAGTGACGTCAAGACACTATAAGATTCATTATTTGCTCCAACCCTTTTCATCCCATGACGTGAATCACCTTCTAAATTATTCGTTTGGGTTAAATTAACGGTTATACTAAAATTGATATTTTTCTAAATTGTTTAAAAGTTTTAAATAATACTTTGATGGCAGGAGTTGAAGTCAATAAATTATGCACAAATACAAAAACACTCTCCAAACAAAATGAAATCAAAGAATCTTCGGTGATCCAATTATGCCTTTGATTTGTTTTTTGTTTTTGTTTTTTCGTATGGTATTTTCTGTGCTTTATTTTCCCTTCCCGATTTTAATATCCAGTGTATATTTGCTTAGATATGACTCGGCGAAGGAATTCATTTTTTTTGAAGCGAAGAAGAATACATAAACCGTATAAATATAAACATCGTAAACACAATTATACGATACCTTCTTAAAAGCCCTATTTTGTCTTTATGAAAACAGTTAGCCTGATGAAAACAAATATAATGAAATATATATTGATATCTATTAATGCGTCTCTCGAACTGACTAAACAGGGTTCAGACTAAAAGGCAAAACAATATGACAATAAACACCACGCACACAGAAAACTAACACAAAAATACAAACAATATATACTTATATCTTTGAAACTTAGATGACTAAATGTTCTTTTTTGTGCATTTAGTTTTGGGAAACGAGGGTAAGGCACATAACTATACAATTCAGTGATAAGATGACCTATCATTGATCAATACAAGTTTGTGTCCAAATTTTGAAATCTGAGAATTTTACTGCTATCTTCCATGACCATTTCAACCATTAAAAAAAACTAATTTTTTATATTAACGGGAAACCCCTTTCCATCTTGATGCATTATTTTACATTTTCCTCCATTTTTTGTTGTTTGGCAGAACAACACTGTGATTGGTATGGGAGATTTTATCAGTTAATCTGTACTTTACGAAGCGATACATGTTAATCCGGGAGTATTTTGTTCTCGAGCAAGGATTTTCCCGCCAATCCCAAATGGCTGAATGGGTTTGTTGATGTCGCATACACATCGCTTGTGTGACAAGTAACTTAAAGGTCCCCTGATATCCGAGCGCATGCTGACTTCTGCCTATTGATCTGTGCATCACCAAATCACTAACTATTTTGTTAAAATATGCATACGTTTTTTCAACATTTTCTGCACTTTGCTAAGCGCCAATAAAAAAATCCTCCAGATTATCTTTATTTATATTCTGCACGTGACATCATCATCCTGTCAGAGGGGTATTGTATGATGCTATTACAGGTGTACGTAGTAATAGCAATGAATGTGAAGGCACATAACTTTGTCTATTGTTCAGCCAGCTCAAGTGTTGAAGATGATGATGTCACGTGCAGAATATGAATAAAGATAATCTCGAGAATTTTTTAGAGGTGGGCTTAGCAGGGTGTAGAAAAATGTTTTAAAATATCTTTTTTTTTAAACATAAGATGCATATTTTCAAAAAAAAATATTGAGTGATTTGGTGATGTACATACACAGGCATCAACTGAAGTCAACATGAGTTCGGATGTCGTTTTGACGTAATCATCCACCGATAGTGTTCCACTATTTGCCTTTCAATATTTCGTCCGTTAGAAATGAGTAAATGAATGAATAGATAAATAAATAAATAAATAAATAAATAAATAAATAAATAAATAAATAAATAAACAAATAAATAAACAAATAATTAGATAATTAAACATAATAAACAGATGAGAATATATATTTTTTATATAGAGATAGATAGATAGATAGAGTTTATAACAAACATGCATTATATCTGCCTTAAAGGTGTAAAATCAGAAACTAATAGCACCATATGACTTAAATAACAAACGTGGCTTAACAAGGCACAAGTTTTTTCCAAGATGAAAACTAAATATGCTTGACCAGTGTGGTCATTTCCCACTTTATTTCTAAACAGGTACACCATGCAGGGGCGTCGCTCCGTGTTTCGGATTGTGGGGCCAAAAGAAATGTCAAAAATGTTCGCGCCGCGCGCCAAATTTTAATACAAAATTTTGTGCGTGAAGCGTACCAAAAATTGACAATATTGTATTTTTAATAGTATTTTCATGCTGAGTTTTATGGTTTTATAGTGCTTTCCAGTACGTTTTAAGCATATGCTTGCATTGCATATTATGAATTGTTCAAGTTGTCAAAATTGTAGGGAGGGGGGCAAATAGATATGTTTCCGCCCCCCCCCCAATATGTTCATGAGGTGGCGACCTGCCCCCCCCCCCCTCTTGTCACCCTAGGATCGACGCCCCTGACATGTCTTTGCACGCTTTCGGAATATTTGTCTGCGTTTTAAGAGTGCATTTCGAGAGTGCTCGGAAATTTAGTTTTGTTTTTGATTTCCATTTGCACAGTGGTTGCGTAAAACAGTCATGCTCTATATTCTCACCATATCCGATATATAACTACTGTATGTTTTAAACCACAATGCTAGTGTAATATTTTTAATACTATAATACTATGTCTTTTTTAGAAAGTATATTTGGTCGTTTTGCGGATATTGTGTCTGTCATACACAAAACAATGGGCAGTGTGTGATAGTAAGAAGTACATGTAGACATTTTGTATTTTTTTTGGGGGGGGGGGAGGTAGGGGGTATGTATTCTTATATTCATATTGCTTACATGTACGGTAAATAACATTTATTGTCATGCGTTTTTTGAAATGTGTATTATGTTCTCTTGTGTTTTGACAATATTTGTGTATCTATTTTGGTCACTATTTTGTGCTGCATAATCTTTGTTTTTGTTAACATTTGTTTTAATTCATTATGTATTATCAGGCTTGTACGTCAAACTGTATGCGTTATTTTGCATGACAATAAATTAATATTTAATCTTGAATAGTGAATAGTGATAGACTTGATTAATCGCTTATTTCAGTACTTGTTTTCGTTGTCATCCCACAAAATACCTAACAAGTTATGTGCACTGAGAATAGACTTGGAGTTACAATGTTTACCGTCATGGAAGAACTCGCGTATCGGTGTACTACCTTGTGTGGTTTAACTGGAAAGGTAAACAGCAAAAACTAATGAATAACAGGTCGTGTTTCATCAGTAGCACATCGATAATGGTTACAATTACAGTGATGCTAAAATATGCAGGGAACTGACACGAATAGTGTTCTGCATGCAATGTGGCACTTCTACTGCAACTATGTCTGCTAGAAGTATACTGCAACTGTGCAACATCACTACGCGTACATTACGACAATAACAACAGCAACTACAATATCAACTGCTACTTCTATGCTAATACTATTTCTGTCACCAACACCACTATGCGCTAAACAAGAACGTGTTATTATTATTATTATTATTATC
>JZLH01S0621699.1:13374-26947 GCA_001188425.1 Eucidaris tribuloides | reverse complement strand
TTGTTGTGTGTGTGTGTGTGGTGTGTGTGTGTGTGGTGTGTTGTGGTGTGTGTGTGTGTTGTTGTGTGTGTGTTGTGTGTGTGGTGTGTGTGTTTTGTGGGTGGGTTGGTAAAGTTTAAAACTCCCTAAATATCGTTTCTACATCGCCATTATGATCGGTCTTTTTTGAGTGAATCCTCCAATGGGAGGCTCAGGAGCTGAACTTAAGACTAAGGTCTCCATTTTTCTGTTTTACAAAATCAAAATTCCGTTTTCAAAATTTCAATTTCCGCGTTACTGAAAATCACGAAAAACACCACATATCAACATTTGGTATGATTACCTCAGCCTCGGTGAAATGAAGCAGCGCCCGTATAGCTTATAGTCATGTGTGAGAAGGGCGGCCGGAGATGGCCTCCAGAGGGGTTTGCTAGGGTCATTAAATGATCAGGTCAACATTTAAGAGCTTCAATAAAAAAAAAAAATTGTTAAATTTTGATATCGAACTACAAAGTAGTGTTCATATGGACAAATAAACACCCTACAATAAAACATTTGGAAGGTTACACTGCCAATGGCAAGTTATGCATGAATAAACAATTAAAACTCGGGGCGAGTTTAAATAGCCTAAGATGTACACACAGTAACTCATGGAAAGAAATGGCCAGGTGAATCCGATCAACTTACGATTTTCACTTTTTATACACTAAATAATCATTATGAAATACATTTTTTTTTCAGGGCGTTATTTATCAAAGACAATGGTAGCATGGGGAATCATGTAGCTCAGATTTTTTAACTGTAGTAAATGTTAGCCAATACCTTTAAAGTTACCTGTATGCTTGGTAATGGTATTATTTAGTTAAAGAATTTTAGACATTTTAATATTTGTTTATTTGTAATTTAATAGCAATTTTAGATCTATTACTTCAGCATGTTCATGATTTTCTTTTTCGCGTTACACATCCCATTTCGCGCGATTTTTGTCCGTTTTTCCGTATCGCGGAGGAATGCATGTTGCGGCAAGCAATTGTCGCCGCGTCACAAATTGTCGCCGGCGACAAATTTGTGACGCGACGACAATTTGTGCGTCAGGTTTTGAACAAATCGGCAAGATTGTCGCCGGCGACAATTTGTGACGCACTTGCCGATCCCATTTTTTTGGCCTCACTGGCGACAATTTGTGCATGAAGAAAAACCTAGCGACACAGATTGTCGCCACGTCACAAATTGTCGTCACTAACTATTTAGATGTGTGAGTCTGTCTGTTTGTCTGTTCATGTGTCTGTGTCTAGTCAGTACGTGTCTGTTGTATGTGTGCCTGTGTGTTGTGTGTTTGTCTCTATGTTGTCTTTTGTATGTCTAGTGTGTTTGTGTGTCTGAATGTGTCTGTTTGTGTGTCTGTATGGTATGTGTGTGTCTATGTATCTGTATGTGTCTTTTGTCTGTGTGTCTCTGTGTTGTTGTGTTTTGTCTGCATGTGTCTGTGTGTCTGTTTGTGTGTCTGTTTGGTGTGTTTGTTTGGTCTGTAAGTGCATGTGTGTGTCTGTTTGTGTGTCTGTATGTGTTGTGTGTTGTCTGTATGTTCTGTGTGTCTGTTTGAATGTAGTTGTTTTGTCTGTGTTGTCTGTGTTTTGCATCTCTGTATGTTTTTGTCTTAAGTGCATGTGTATGTCTGTTTGTGTGTCTGTAGTGTCGCGTGTTTGTCTGTGTGTGTGAGCTGTGTGTTACTGTATGTGTCTGTGTGTCCGTGTGTGCTCAATGTGTCTGTGTGTTCGTCTGTGTGTTTGTCTGTTAGTGCCTGTGTGTCTTTTGTATGTCTATTCGTGTGTTACCTGTGTGCAGTGTCTGGTTTACTTTTTGTCGAATTTGTGTTCCTTGTTGATGTATGTCTGCGTGTGATAGTTCTGTGTGTCTATATGTGTATATTGTCTGTGTCTGTTATAATGTCTGTGTCCGTCTGTGTGCTGTCTGTTTGTCTGTGTGTGAGTCTGTGTGTCTGTTTGTATGTCTGTGTGTTTGTCTGTGTGTCGTCTGTGTGGGAATGTGTGTGTTCGTGTGTCTGTATGTGTCTAGTCTTTATGTTTCTGTGTGTTGTGTTTGTATGTGTCTGTGTTCTGTTTGTTGTGTCTATTTTTGTGTGTGTTTGAATGTCTGCTCTCGTGTCTCTTTATGATGATCTTTACGTCTGTATTGTGTCTGTGTGTCTATGTGTCTGTTGTCTGTTTGTGTGTCTCTGTGTGTGTGTTTTTCTGTAGTCTGTTTGTTATGTATGTTGTGTTTGTCTATGTGTTTTGTGTGTCGTTATAGTTTTTGTTTGTCTGTTTGTGTTTATACTCTGTGTGTCTGTTTGTCTGTTGTATGTCTGTGTGTTTGTGTGGGAATGTGTGTGTTCGTGTTCTGTAGTGTCTAGTCTGTATGTTGCGTGTTGTTGTGTGTTTGTATGTGTCTATGTTTTCGTCTGTGTGTTTTTCTGTGTGTGAATGTGTCTGTTCGTGTGTCTATATGAGTCTAGTCAGGTATGTCGGCTTGTATGTGTGTTGTGTGTTTGTCTGTATGTGTCTGTGTGTTCGTGTTGTAATGTCTATGTGTTTGTGTGGTCTGAAAGTGTCTTTCGTGTGTCTGTTTGTGTTTCTGCTGTGTCTATATGTCTTAATGTGTCTGTTGTCTGTTTGTGTGTCTCTGTTGTGTGTTTTGTCTGTATGTGTATGTGTGTCTGTATGTATGTGTGCGTGTGTGTTGTCTATGTGTTTGTGTCTCTGTATGATTTTGTTTGTAAGTGTCTGTGTGTGTTTGTTTGTGTGTATGTTTGAAAAGGTTTATTTCTGCATTTCAATACATTACATGAAAGCATAAAACAAAAACAATATAATGGTAAAAAATAATTAATTGAAATAAACCAAACTACACAAATTGCATTTATAATTACTAAACAGAAAAACAGTTAAGATAATCATAGTTTATACGCACTGGGTATATTACGTACATGATGACAGAATACATTTAAACATGCAGGACGCCCATAAAGCTGGCCTGAAAGGACCAACGTCCAGAATAAAATGGGTATTTTAATTTGTCGATTTTAGATAATGAAAATTAGCAGGGTGGGCCATATAAAATATGAATGTGAGAAAATGGGACAGAGAGAAGATGGACTGAGGGGTGGTGGCTGTGTGTGCTTTGTGCAAGCGTAGGCACCGCAGTGGATTGAGTCAATGAAACTATAAAAATTTTACGAAATCAGCCAGCTGTGGAGACGGAAAGTATGTATGTATCTGTTCTGTTTGTGTGTTTGTCTGTGTGTAGGCTGTGTGTCTGTGTGAAACTTATGTGGCTGTGTGTGTCTGTGTGTCTGTATGGTATTTTGTGTCGGCGTTTTGGTCTGTGGTCCTAATTGTGTGTCTGTTTGTATCGTGTGACTGAACGAGTCTGTGTGTCGTATGTGTGTATGCATCTGTTGTGTGTCCCCGTGTTTGTTCTCTGCTGTCTGATTTGTGTGTCTATATGTGTCTGTATGTGTCTTTTGTATTTGCCTGTGCATCGTTTTTTTGTGTTTTAATGTGTTGTCTTTGTCTGTGTGTTCTGTGTGTGTCGTGGTGTGTTTCTATGTTCTTCGTTCGTATAGTGCGGGTTTGGTTTATGCGTTATTGTGTGTATGGGGTTTGTGTATCTCTGTTGTGTCTGTGTATGTCTGTATGCATCTATGTCATGTATGTGCATGTGTGTCTGTATGTGTATGTTTGTATGTCTGTGTGTTTGTCTGTGTTCTGTGTGTATGAATTGTCTGTTTTGGTCTCTGCATGTATCTGCTCTGTTGTTTATGCACTTCTATGTGTGTATGTGTTCGTCGTCTGTGTATCTCGTGTATGTATTTGTGTGTGCTTGCTGTGTATGAATAGCTGTGTATGTCGTTTTTGTGCATGTGTGTGTAATTGGTATTGATTGGTGTCAGAAAGAGATGTACAGTGTATGGTGGTATTTGTCGTGTGTCGTGTTGTGTGTAAAGCTTGTGTGTGGTTGTAGTGTCAGGCAGACACACTAGACAACACAAACACAAAGAACATTACACATAACAGACACAGACATACACAGACATTACACAAACCACAAAAACATTAAAACCACAAAATAGACACACAAAGAGCCGCAAACACAGATAACAACAGACACATACCACATACAGACCCCAGAGACACACAGACACATACAGAACACAGCCAGCACCACCACTGACTAAGACACACAGACACTACACAGACAACAGCAGACACATGGACACAGCAGACACAACATACACACATAGCACCACATAAGCACAGTAGACAACACACACCTAACCGATACAAACAAACAGGCACCACAGACTCACAAACAACAGCCAGACAGTATTCAGACACACCTGTAGACACACAGACGCAAACCGTAAGGACCCACAGCATATACAGACCACCAATACACTCACAGACATACATTCGTGTGTGTGTGTGTGTGTGTGTGTGTGTGTGTGTGTGTGTGTGTGTGTGTGTGTGTGTGTGTGTGTGTGTGTGTGTGTGTGTGTGTGTGTGTGTGTGTGTGTGTGTGTGTGTGTGTGTGTGTGTGTGTGTGTGTGTGTGTGTGTTTGGGGGTGTGGTTGGTATAAGTTTAAAACTCCCTAAATATACGTTTCTACATCGCCATTATGATGGTCTTTTTTGAGTGAATCCTCCCATGGGAGGCCTCAGGGTAGTCTGAACTTAAGACTAAGGTCTCCATTTTTCTGTTTTACAAAATCAAAATTCCGTTTTTCAAATTTTCAATTTTCCGCGTTACTGAAAATCACGAATATAAACACCACATATCAACATTGGTATGATTACCTCAGCCTCGGTGAAATGAAGCAGCCGTATAGCTATAGTCATGTGGTGAGAAGGGCGGCCGGCAGATGGGCCTCCAGAGGGGTTTGCTAGGGTCATTAAAGTGATAGGCTAACTTTAAGGAGCTTCAATTAAAAAAAAAAATTGTTAAATTTTGATATCTGAACTACAAAGTAGTGTTCATATGGACAAATAAACACCCTACAATAAAAACATTTGGAAGGTTACACTGCCAATGGCAAGTTATGCATGAATAAACAATTAAAACTCGGGGCGAGTTTAAATAGCCTAGATGTACACACAGTAAGTCTATGGGAGAAAATGGCCAGGTGAATCCGATCAACTTACGATTTTCACTTTTTTAAAGCACTAAATAATCATTATGAAATACATTTTTTTTTTCAGGGCGTTATTTATCAAAGACAATGGTAGCATGGGGAATCATGTAGCTCAGATTTTTTTAACTGTAGTAAATGTTAGCCAATACCTTTAAAGTTACCTGTATGCTTGGTAATGGTATTATTTAGTTAAAGAATGATTTTAGACATTTTAATATTTGTTTATTTTGTAATTTAATAGCAATTTTAAGATTATTACTTCAGCATGTTCATGATTTTTCTTTTTCCGCGTTACACATCCCATTTCCGCGATTTTTGTCCGTTTTCCGTATCGCGGAGGAATGCATGTTGCGGCACAAATTGTCGCCGCGTCACAAATTGTCGCCGGCGACAATTTGTGACGCGACGACAATTTGTGCCGTCAGGTTTTGAACAAATCGGCACAGATTGTCGCCGGCGACAATTTGTGACGCACTTGCCGATCCCATTTTTTTGCCTCACTGGCGACAATTTGTGCCATGAAGAAAAACCTAGCGACACAGATTGTCGCCACCGTCACAAATTGTCGTCACTAACTATTTAGATGTGTGAGTCTGTCTGTTTGTCTGTTCATGTGTCTGTGTCTAGTCAGTACGTGTCTGTTGTATGTGTGCCTGTGTGTTGTGTGTTTGTCTCTATGTGTCTGTTTGTATGTCTATGTGTTTGTGTGTCTGAATGTGTCTGTTTGTGTGTCTGTATGTGTATGTGTGTGTCTATGTATCTGTATGTGTCTTTTGTCTGTGTGTCTCTGTGTTGTGTGTTTGTCTGCATGTGTCTGTGTGTCTGTTTGTGTGTCTGTTTGTGTGTTTTTGTTTGTCTGTAAGTGCATGTGTGTGTCTGTTTGTGTGTCTGTATGTGTCTGTGTGTTTGTCTGTATGTGTCTGTGTGTCTGTTTGAATGTATGTTTGTTTGTCTGTGTTTGTCTGTGTGTTTGCATCTCTGTATGTTTTTGTCTGTAAGTGCATGTGTATGTCTGTTTGTGTGTCTGTAGGTGTCCGCGTGTTTGTCTGTGTGTGTGAGTCTGTGTGTATCTGTATGTGTCTGTGTGTCCGTGTGTCTCTATGTGTCTGTGTGTTCGTCTGTGTGTTTGTCTGTATGTGCCTGTGTGTCTGTTTGTATGTCTATTCGTGTGTGTACCTGTGTGTCAGTGTCTGGGTTTACTTTTTGTCGAATTGTGTGTCTGCTTGTGTATGTATGTCTGCGTGTGAATGTGTCTGTGTGTCTATATGTGTATGTGTGTCTGTGTCTGTATATGTCTGTGTGTCTCTGTGTGTCTGTCTGTTTGTCTGTGTGTGAGTCTGTGTGTCTGTTTGTATGTCTGTGTGTTTGTCTGTGTGTTCGTCTGTGTGGGAATGTGTGTGTTCGTGTGTCTGTATGTGTCTAGTCTGTATGTTTCTGTGTGTTGTGTTTGTATGTGTCTGTGTGTCTGTTTGTGTGTCTATGTGTTTGTGTGTGTTTGAATGTGTCTGCTCGTGTCTCTTTATATGTCTTTACGTCTGTATGTGTCTGTGTGTGTCTATGTGTCTGTTGTCTGTTTGTGTGTCTCTGTGTTGTGTGTTTGTCTGTATGTCTGTTTGTATGTATGTGTGTGTTTGTCTATGTGTTTGTGTCTCTGTATATTTTTGTTTGTCTGTATGTGTCTGTATACGTCTGTGTGTCTGTTTGTCTGGTTGTATGTCTGTGTGTTTGTGTGGGAATGTGTGTGTTCGTGTGTCTGTATGTGTCTAGTCTGTATGTGTCTGTGTGTTGTGTGTTTGTATGTGTCTATGTGTTCGTCTGTGTGTTTGTCTGTGTGTGAATGTGTCTGTTCGTGTGTCTATATGAGTCTAGTCAGTATGTGTCGGTTGTATGTGTGTTGTGTGTTTGTCTGTATGTGTCTGTGTGTCTGTTTGTATGTCTATGTGTTTGTGTGTGTCTGAAAGTGTCTGTTCGTGTGTCTGTTTGTGTTTCTGTGTGTCTATATGTCTATATGTGTCTGTTGTCTGTTTGTGTGTCTCTGTGTTGTGTGTTTGTCTGTATGTGTATGTGTGTCTGTATGTATGTGTGTCTGTGTGTGTTTGTCTATGTGTTTGTGTCTCTGTATGATTTTGTTTGTAAGTGTCTGTGTGTGTTTGTTTGTGTGTATGTTTGAAAAGATTTTATTTCTGCATTTCAATAGCATTACATGAAAGCATAAAACAAAATTACAATATTATTGGTAATACAAATAATAATTGAAATAATACAAACTACACAAATTGCATTTATATATTACATAAACAGAAAAAACAGTTAAGATAATCATAGTTTATACGACCTGGGTATATTACGGTACATGATGACAGAATATATTTTAAATGCAGAAGGACGCCGCCATAAGCTGGGCTTGAAAGGACCAACGTCCAGAATAAAATGGGTAATTTAATTTGTCGATTTTAGATAATGAAAATTAGCAGGGGTGGGCCATATAAAATATGAATGTGAGAAAATGGGACAGAGAGAAGATGTGACTGACGGGGTGGTGCATGTGTGTGCTTGTGCAAGCGTAGGCACGCGAAGTGGTTGATGGTCAATGAAACTATATCAAAATTTTACGAAATCAGCCAGCTGTGGAGACAGAAAGTATGTATGTATCTGTTCTGTTTGTGTGTTTGTCTGTGTGTGAGGCTGTGTGTCTGTGTGAAACCTGTATGTGGCTGTGTGTGTCTGTGTGTCTGTATGGGTATGTTTTGTGTCGGCGTGTTTGTCTGTGTGTCTAATTGTGTGTCTGTTTGTATCTGTGTGACTGTACGAGTCTGTGTGTCTGTATGTGTGTATGCATCTGTTTGTGTGTCCCCGTGTTTGTCTCTGTGTCTGATTGTGTGTCTATATGTGTCTGTATGTGTCTTTGTATTTGCCTGTGCATCTGTTTTTGTGTTTATATGTGTTTGTCTTTGTCTGTGTGTTTCTGTGTGTGTGTCGGTGTGTGTTTCTATGTGTCTTCGTTCGTAGTGCGTGGGTTTGGGTTTATGCGTTATTGTGTGTATGGGGTTTGTGTATCTCTGTGTGTGTCTGTGTATGTGTCTGTATGCATCTATGTACATGTATGTGCATGTGTGTCTGTATGTGTATGTTTGTATGTCTGTGTGTTTGTCTGTGTGTCTGTGTGTATGAATGTGTCTGTTTGTGTCTCTGCATGTATCTGTCTGTTTGTCTTTGCACATGTCTATGTGTGTATGTGTTCGTCTCTGTGTATCTGCGTGTATGTATGTTTGTGTGTGCTTGCATGTGTATGAATAGCTGTGTATGTCTGTTTTTGTGCATGTGTGTGTGAATTGGTAGTTGATGTGGTGTCAGAAAGAGGATGTACAAGTGTATGGTGTGTATTTGTGTGTGTCGGTGTTTGTGTAAGCTTGTGTGTGGTTGTAAGTGTCAGGCAGACACACAGACACACAAACACAAAGACATACACATAAAACAGACACAGACATACACAGACATACACAAACACACAAAAACATTAAAAGCCACAAAAATAGACACACACAGAGCCGCACACAGATACACAAACAGACACATACACACATACAGACCCCAGAGACACACAGACACATACAGACACACAGACACACACACACTGACATATAGACACACAGACACACACAGACACACACAGACACATGGACACACAGACACACATACAGACACACAGCCACACATAAGCACATAGACAAGCACACACACTAACACAGATACAAACAAACAGACACACAGACTCACAAACAAACACAGACATATTCAGACACACATGTAGACACACAGACGCAAACCGTACAGACACACAAGCATATACAGACACACGACACATACACTCACAGACATACATTCACAAACAGACACACAATTAGACACACAAACATACACATACAGACAGATCACAGACACACAGATACAGACACACAGACTGATACACAGACTCACACATGGACAGACACACACACATACAGACACACAGACACATAGACAAACATACACACATACACACAAACAGAAGAGATACACACAGACTCACAAACACAAACAGACACTTACAGACAAACAGAAATATACAGGCACACACAAACACACAGACATACAAACAGACACACAGACGCATAAAGACAAACACACAACATACACAGAAACAGACAGCAAACACATACAGACTAGACACATCCAGACACATTGACACACAGACACATACAGAAGCACAGGCACACAATCAGACACACAGACAAACACACAGACACATGAACAGTCGCATACAGACACACACACATACAGACTCACAAACAGAGTCACACATAAATACACAGACATACAGACACACAAACAGACACATAGACACACAGACACACACATACAAATACACATACACACAAACCGACAACAGACCCATACAGACTAGACACATACAGACACATAGATACGCACACAGACACATACATATGCACAAACAGACACAGAGACACACAAACAGATCGACACACAAACACAAACAGACACTTACAGACAAACAGAAATATACAGACACACAAACACACAGACATACAAACAGACACACAGACGCATAAAGACAAACACACAACATACATACACAGAAACAGACAACAGACCCATACAGACTAGACACATACAGACACATAGATACGCACACAGACACATACAGATGTACAAACAGACACATACAGTCTCACAAATAGATCGACACACAAACACATGACACACAGCTCATACAGACACACACACATACAGACTCACAGACACACACAGACACATATACAGACACATACAGACACAGACAGACACATAGACACACCGACACACACATACACAAACAAACCCACAAACAGAACAGACACATGCAGACACGCACACAGATACATACACACGCACAGACACATACACACATAGACACATAGACACATACAGACACACAAACAGACACATGCAACACAGACATACACATACAGAGACACAAACACACAGACAGAAAGACACAATCAGACAAACAAACAGATACACAAACAGACACATACTAACACACACAAGCACACAGTCATACCAATATACCCACAAACAATTTAATTTATGACGCAACATGCTTTGATTATGGCTGGCGGCAATTTGTGCCGTCAACTCAGGGCACAAATTGTCGCCGGCGACAATTTGTGCCGTCAGGTTTTTCACAAATCGTCACAGATTGTCGCCGGCGACAATTTGTGACGCGGCGACAATTTGTGCCGCAACAAATGCAGGCTTTACCCACTGACTGATCGAGATCAGTGGCTTAAGGTAGCGGCAAAGCTGCCACTCGTAGGAAATCCTCGTAAGGGATTTTGGCGAACGTGCGTATGGGGTAGGTCGCGGATACCTACGGGGAAAATGACCACTCCGTAGGGGAAACGTAGGGGATTTTGATGATTTGTTAGGGAAGTTAGGGGGTTTTGAAATTTTCAGAAATTTTCGTAATTTTTCCAAGGAAATCCGATTAATATATCGCCCATTTTTGTCCCCTCCGTCGGAGAAATCTGTGATCAATATTTTGCATTTTAAGAATATTTTTCCACAACTGGAAAAACATACCTTCGTAGGGAAAAAGTCGTTTTTGTAGGAGAAAACATACGTTCGTTATGGGAAAATATGGTTAATTAGGCGTAGGGAAAATGGGTGTCCGTAGGGGAAAATACGCCATGCGGCGTAGGGGAACTCAAAATTTTGAGTGGCAGCCCTGGTAGCGGTATCCTAACGCGCGATTCCCTGCAGCTGAAGTGCCACTAAAACTCTGATTTGATGCTTGATTATGCCATTTATATGTCTTGTTGTGCCTTCTTGGTGTCAGTTTAATTAAAATCAATGTCTGCAGATTTAGTGAGTGAGATTTGAGGTATTTTGGCAGTTTTTAGCATTTGAGGATGAATTTTGATGACCTCATTTGCATAGTGCTTTCAATGGCTGTGTGCTTTGGTGAGCAAAGGTTATCAGGACTGTTCTACTTCAAAGAGGGTAGTGAAAAATTTTATTGGCAAACATGGTGTACAGTTGAAAATTAAGATGAATGATTTGTATTGGTATACAACATATTACAGAAACAAGGTCTGGCGTAATCTCAAATTTGTCGAAAAACTGGGCCCGAAGTCCGATAAAAATAACACATATCTCTATGGGCCAATAATTAGGATACCGCTACCTTAAGAGCTGCTCGCCCCTATAGTACACAATGTGAGGAGTCCAAAATTGTGTTTACAGTACGAGCTTAAATTTTGCCAATTTGATAAGATAATCATATATTATAAGAATTAATCAGAAATTGTAGTTTTGTTGACATTTTGAGTAATTTTAGCTACAAATTAACATTTCATCTGTATTTCCATAGCCAACACATAGAAATACAGTGGATTAGTTGCAATATGGCTGTGGATGGAAGATTTCATCTGCAAATTGGCCAGTCATATTAGCCACATTGATACACGGCCATTGAGCGAAAACCATTCCTTTCAGTATGCAGCTGTAATGTAACGTACATGTAGTAACATCACATTCCTGTAGTAGTGCAGGTGTGCCTGGGTGTTTTTGTAAACTAGGCTTGGTAATCAAAACAATGCGACCTCCTTGCAGACTGCCAGGTAACTACTGTTGAGTTGTAAATGTAGCTCATTCACAACAACTCAATGTATGTATTGCGCATAGATTTTTTTTTTTTGGGGGGGGGGGGGGGGTGGGGGTTGGGGGTTGGGGGGGGGTTGATGAGGTGTCATGCTTTGGAATAAGGGAATATACTTTATATAATATTGATGTCATCTGCAATTTTTAGAAGGACCTCCCTCATTCTGAGACTAACATACAGTTAGCCCTAAACCCTAGCCTAACCTAACCTTAATATTGAATGTATAGGTGGCATTACATTAGCCCTAGTATCTTGCCCCCCCCCCCTGCTTAATTAGGCCTTTTTGTATTGTTGTCCAAAATGTTCTTATTATTGTGTATTTTCTATTTAAGAAACTGTTTTTTTTATTTTTTTTCATTTTAGTGTCACTAATTGAAAATTAACAGTGATTGTACGTGGCTATTCTCAATGTATGTAGCATTAGGCTGTTTATATACTAGAAGTTGCCAAAGTGGCCTGGGGGTATACTGCCCAAAAGTGCTAGAAATAAAAAGGAAAAAGAGAAAGTAAGCAAATTAATTTTATTAAACTGTATTAAAAAGATTTGAATGATTAATTTAAGCACATTTGGGTCACCTTTTGGATTTTTGACATTTCGCTGCTCCTTAAGGTAGCGGTATCCTAATTAATATATGCATGGCCTGTTTACTACGCGAAGCCGCGGTCCCTGCAGCTGAAGTGCCACTAAAACTCTGATTTGATGCTTGATTATGCCATTTATATGTCTTGTTGTGCCTTCTTGGTGTCAGTTTAATTAAATACAATGTCTGCAGATTTAGTGAGTGAGATTTGAGGTATTTTGGCAGTTTTTAGCATTTGGAGGATGAATTTTGATGACAGCTCATTTGCATAGAGTGCTTTCATGGCTGTGTGCTTTGGTGAGGCAAAGGTTATCAGGACTGTTCTACTTCAAGGAGGGTAGTGAAAAATTTTATTGGCAAACATGCTGTAAGTTGAAATACGATGAAATGATTTGTATGTATAACAACATATTACAGAAACAAGTCTGGCGTAATCTCAAATTGTCGAAAAACTGGGCCGAAGTCGATAAAAATAACACATATCTCTATGGGCCAATAATTAGGATACGCTGCTACCTTTACCATAAACTTTCCGCTGATTTGAAGAGCGGCGAGCGCCATCAGGCGTTAATTACGTGGAAGATTTTGCAAAATTATCGTGAACAATGGGAAGGAATGAACTAAATTAAAGGTTGTTTCGCTTGCAGCAGTGCAATTCGTGAGTATTTTCACCACCGATATTGTTTTCGATCGCTAAGTTTTTTTCATTATAATGCTGTTACGTAGAAAGAAGAAGACTTTGGTGAAAACTCTGGTACAATCTTCACTGATTGGAAACAAATACTATCAGTAGTCCGACCCATTGAAAATCATGTTTGTTGCTGGTGTTATATTGCATAACGTGTGTGTGTGAATGTGATGACTGTGTATCGTGCTCCTATTTGTTGTGTTATTTTGTTACTAATATATGACTCTTTAATATTATGGGTAATACCAGTCGAGTTCGTTGATCTATGTCAAAGCAAACCCACACATGGGGACAGCTCCATACTTTTGTGTACAAAGTAATGGATGGCCCACCCATACAAGCAAGGGGAATATACTAGTGCAAACGATGCTTATATTGCCGCTTGCACTGTATGTCGGTGGTATCGTAATTACCCGGACACTTTTATTTGG
>JZLH01S0621699.1:1658-11773 GCA_001188425.1 Eucidaris tribuloides | reverse complement strand
GGGCCGGGTAGACGATGGAATCTGTCTCTAACTTAAATTAAAGGGACTGAATCGTGGCCATCGACCAGCCTGATGAGAACAAAACTCAGGGCCGTCACCCTGTTCGCTAACTCCTTTTCGAGTTACATACTGTATACGCGGTGTAGTGTTTATTTTGTTGCAGTACTCAGCGGACCGCGATGGACGCGCAAGCTAATACGAAAAAGCCCGAATAATCAATTCGGCAGGTTTCGGTAAATTTGGTAGGACTTCCACTCAGTTTGCTGCTTCTTATTGGCCGTATTGAATACACGATCTGCCAGTGCGCTGCTGTGTGCATCGAACTGGTTTCGCAACACATCAACACCCACTGGGGTGGAGCTAGCGAACAGGGTGACGGCCCTGAGTTTTGTTCTCATCAGGCCGGTCGATGGCCACGATTCAGTTCCTTTAAGTAGATCTAACAGACTTCATTTGCGGGCTTCTCATTTTTAACAATACTGACATCATCAGTCGGCCCCACTCGTAGCCGGCTTACATACACAATCACACAGATAGTAGTTGGTGGGACTAGCAACTTAGCAAGATTTACAAAAAATCAAAGCTGGGTAAACTCAATTTCATTTTGTAAAAAATGTAAATCAAATTATACATACCGCCCACAGGTATCGCTGCAACTCTGGTTAGATGTTATTTTTATCCTTCTTGAATTTTTCCAAGGCCCGTTTAATAATTTTCCGCTTAGATTCTTCACAGACTTCTCTGCTAAACTGCGTAGGAAATTTGTCTCCCTCTATTGGCCGTGTTAAGCACAAGCGATCATTCCGAACATTCACGAATTGCAACATTATGCAACAGTCGTTTATTAATTTCGAATATAGACAGTAAAGTGATGGGAAAAGCAGGTCTATGTATTAAATTGCGAATAAGCAATTTTTTGAGGGGTACGGTACACTCACATGTCTAACGAATGCGCGGTCTAATTCATAAACGTGCCTATATAGGGGGCGCCATCCTAATTGGCCCGTAAATTATTGGTTGGTGGATCTGATCTGACAGTTATTCCACATCGGTTGAAAACAGCTGGTGCACAACTAACTGCATAAGAAAAAGGTCACAATGTACTTCCGGGAGTGTTAATTCTAGCGATGAGAGCCGTGATGTAAACATCAGGAAGTTATTATCAGAAATGGCCAGTTTTTGAACTTTTACCGAATTTATCTTCACCAAAAATGTAACAGCACCGCAGAAGGCGACGATAGTATCATCGCATGTGGTGAGAATACGTGAAATATTAATAAGGAAAAAGTTATCGCACTTAAATCATAACTGTCTCTGTTGCTCACATGAATTAACGTGTTATTCCGCCATGGGGCTAACGCGTAGCAATTAGCCCCATGCTTGCAGGGGTGAGTCGGCCCCCTCACCAGGAGACAGATCCCTGTATTCAACGTTTAGTAAGGGATGCCTGTTTTTTTCAAAAATGTATTCATTTCCCACTCGGATCAGATAAAAACATGATTCAAAATTCTATTGCAACTGCATCAAATGCATGCGATTGATCGGTCTCGTGCATGCACACACGCGATAACGCGAGTTTACCACTGATCTCTATGGGGGTTCGATCTTGTAGGCAAGTAGAGGGACATGACAAAACTGGGTACTCAGATTTTTACTGCTCTAATGCACTAAATTATTACTTTGAAGTACAACATTTGTCAGGTGTTTAATTTTTAGACCTTATCAGATTCGTTACAAACAACTACAGGAAGACCAGCAGTGTAACCAAAATCATCGAGGACCTTAAATGGAACACACTCCAAAAACGCAGAACTATCGCTAGACTTACCGTATTATATAAAGAAACATACTCCAAGATTCCAATGAACATACGCCATCTACAGGTCGAAAATGGTTGCAAACCTCAGACAAGACAACACCACAGATTAAATTACAACACCATCCAGTGCAACAAAGACTGTTACCAGTTTTCATTATACCCACGAACCATACCACTCTGAAACTCACTTTCGCGTGGGATGAAATTAGCTAAAGACGTGGACAGCTTCAAAAACCTGCTCGCCAGCGCACAAATTTAAGCCTGAGCTTGCATGCATGAGGGTCTGCACGTCGATAGCCACACTGGAGGCGATTTGTGCAGTATCGGACAAGACAAGACAAGACGAGACATTTGTAGCATGGAAAATTGTGTAGCTCAGATTTTATAAAACTTTGATCATTGTTAAATTATACCTGTAGGTTTGATGATAAGCTTTAACAAAATGTATGTGGGAATTGATGACTGCATTTGAAACTCAATATTATTCTTTATAAGTTTAACTATGAAATACAGTCAACACTGCCTAAGTTGGATTTCTTGGGACTGAAGAAAATGCTTCGACTTATAAGGGGTAAAAAACCAATAGAAAATAAAGGAATGGGACCTAGTAAAGACCTTCGAGTTAGGCGATTATTCAACTTATGCGACATCGACTTATGCAGAGCTGACTGTAGTTGCACAAACCACCCTTATTTTTTTCAAATTAAGTATTTAGGGGGAATAAGATTAACTCTTTATGCAATAGCAATGTCATCCTTATGTTTAAGCATTACCTCTGATATTTTTTTTCAAGGTATCAACATGTTTACCCTTCTGTATGGCCTGTGGCAGTACATGTTCCGTAGGGATGAATTCTTCATTCTTATTTTGGGACTGGATAATGCTGGAAAGACAGTAAGTATGCAGTGTATGCAGGTGTGATAGATTCACAAACACAATTATGTTACATTTAAACACTGTTGTATTAAATTTAATGCAACTTTTTTTTAAAGCAAATCAAGCCAAGTTGTTGATAGAAAACTGTATCAAATTATAATTTCTGAAATTACACAGTGTTATACTAGCAAAATTTAAAGATACATGTATCAAATGATTGATTGTAAGTATCTGTTATGCCAAAAGCCCCACCAAACGTACATACATATGCATTTTACATATATTAATATAAGAAGCAATTTAAAGCCCAAGTTTGGTTTTAGGATTTTTTTTTTAATTTGAAAGCTTTATGCCCAAAGGTCATATCACACCAATAACAGATTCTGAATATCTTTCGTGTTTTTTTTATTAATTAAAGCCCAAGTTGAGTTTTGGGGATTATTTTTTTATTTGAAAGCTTTATACCCAAAAGTCATATCTCAGCAATAACAGATTCTGAATGTCTTTAGTTTTTTTTAATCAATTAATGAAAAATCGCAAGGGGGGGGGGGACCCCGAGATTTTCAACTATATTTTACATTATAGCATCCAAAGGCTTAATAAGGTGTTAAAGTTATATGAGTTATACCTCATAAGAAAGAGCAGACTCTGCTCTTTCAGATGAGGTATAACTCATATAACCCAAATCAGACAAGGATTAGGCCTCGTGACCTTTGACCTATGACTTTTCAACTCCGAAATCTAATCAGTTCATCGATGTCTTATATACTCCACCCAAGTTACATTAAAATCTGACCCGTCGTTCTTAAGTTATCGCAGTAAAAAGCAAAAATAAGACATGTTTTAGGCCCTGTGACCTTTGACCTTTGACCTTTCAGCTTCAAAATCTAATTAGTTCATCGTTGCCTCATAGTACATACTTGGTTCTAGTTACATCAAAATCTGATCAGCGGTTCTTTAGTTATCGCGGTAACGAGATCCGGTAACGGACGGACGGACAGAAGGCCGGATGGAAGGACGGACGGAAGGACGGACGGAAGGATGGACACACGGACGCACGGACGGACAACCCGAAAACATGATGCCTCCGGCAACTACGCTGCGGAGGCATAATAATGATAATGATAATGATATTAATAATGATAATAATAATAATAACGATTTTAGTAGTAGTAGTAGTAGTATAATTATTGTCATTATTAATATTAATGTTATTATTATCATCATTACTACTTGTGTACTACATGTACTACTGCTACTACTAGTATTGCATGTAAATGTAATTGTCATTTGTTTATGATTGCTATTTTCCTCTCGATCCAGACATTTCTCGAAAGAGCGCAGATGCAATTCAACAAAAACTACAAAGGAAAGGCACTTGACAAGATAACCACAACAGTGGGCTTAAATAGTAAGTAGTAGTTTTGTTTCACCTTATGTCTCCTCTTCATAAAAAACTTTCCTTGCAGTAATCTTTGATCACACAAATATTACCACACGAATATTCATACCTAAATTGCATGGGAGAATTCTTAACAGAAGATGATTTATGATTTATGAATATACACTGGGTATATTTACACACAAACCTGTTGCTTAGTTATTGAATGTTTTTTTTTCATATTGTGGAAAAAATTCACAATTACTGTCTTTGCATTTCTTACTGCTTTTATGCAAAGTGGTATTACTTTATTTAACATTAATAAAATTGTGAAAAACTTTATTCTTAGGTTTCACTGACAGGTTTTGTTATATCAATGAAAATACTAGAACAATTTCAGTTACAATGATGTCACAATAAATTGTAGTTTTCATTGGGACAAAGCTTTAATATGTAGTTGTGAACAGGTCATTCTTCGTACATTAGTCGGTTTTCAACTTTTAAAGGTTAGTGACATAATTGGGAACACTTGAAAATGCCTCAAGAACCAAATGAGTTGAAATATATACCAACTATACACTAGCAGGCGTGGATCTCCCACCTGGGAGGATTTGTCTGTAATTTGTTTACTTAAGGAGAATCAAGCGTAAACATAGGAGTATCTTAATTTCATCCGGGGACGATAAAAATAAGCCCCATAGAGAGCCACACAGCAGGTGTCCCTGCTACAAGTGATATTGACATTGTTTATTTTAGAATGAGTTAACATTTGACTACAAGATTTTCACAGGAGAATCCTTGCATAGTTTATTTGATTCTAGAGTAGTTTCAGCGTAAGTTGAGGACTACCCCCAATCATGTCATTTACCTTTAACCCATCATGTACTGAAACTAAATGTGTTATATTTAAATCTACGGGAATTACAGAATTTTAAAAGCAAAGGGTAAATAAATTGCGTTGAAGAGAGCCATGCTGAAGCTTTTTGTGTGCCCTCATCAGAGGAACAAGTGATTAAGAAAGCTGTAATAAACCAAAATGGAGCTATAAAATGCATGGCTCTCTTCAATGCAATTGTAAAGTTCTGTACCACAATTTCAACTTCACAGTAAAAATCATTTGATGAAATGCTGCCTTTGATGGTGTTTTTTTCTTCTTTCAGTTGGAAAAATTGACATATCTTCTGTACGATTGATGTTCTGGGATCTAGGAGGACAAGAAGAGCTCCAAGCCCTGTGGGACAAGGTGAGTTCATCAGAGCTACATGTATGATAGTGCTCGACACTAGCACTTGCCTGGGGCAAACAAAATTTTGGTCGGGCAAGTAAAAAACAATAATTGAAAATTTACTTACCTGAATTCTGAAAAAATGAACAAAATAGGTCTGAAATAAACTTCAAATGCCACAGAAAAAACCTTAGTGGTTCAAGTTAGTGTGAAATGACATTGTTTTTTTTTTTCTTTTTTTTCTTTAATTTTCGGGCAACTTCATTTTTCTCTTGGGCAAGTAAAAATCTGAAAGTGATCATTTTACTTGCCTGAAAGTGAATTATAAGGTCAGTGTGGAGCCCTGGCTTTGACCGCATTCACTCTAACAAGCAGTTTTGTAGTTGAGTCCACAAGTACCAAGGCCGAGACCGCCACAAAACACAACCTTTCCATAGGGTTTGTACAGGTGACTTGGACGTATGTCGAGGCCGCACCTAAACACATCTTTTTAATATGGTTTGTACAAGTGACTCGGACTGAGGCCGCCCCAAAATACAGTGCGTCCCAGAAAAAACAGAACCCTAAAACAAAGGCTTATTGTGCGGAAGCAATGAGGCGTATAATTGCAAAAACAAGTTCAAAATAAACTTTGAGTTATGCTCTTTCAAATGATACGTTAAGCAAACATATTCATTAGTGTTGCACGACTAAGTCGCGAAAAGTCGTAGTCGCGACTGCCTACACGGAGTCGCGACTCCGACTATCGGAATGCAATAGTCGACTTTTTATCACATGTTAATTTGTATTAAAAATTGAGTAAAAATTGAACAGAAATACCAATCATTTATCTACCATTTTGTGGCAGAAATGAATCCCCTATCTTTCTACGATCGCAAATCAAACAGAACTTCCAAAATGTACCCGGATCAGCCTATAATCGTGCAATGCTATCATACATGTGTTGCCGTATACGTGCGACTCCGACTGCGACACCCATGCACCGCACACCACCAATCTTGAACACACTAAGATGTTGACCACCAATAGACGACTAATAGTCGGAGTCGCGACTATTGGTGGGCGACTAGTCGACTCTCTAAAATGCTGAAGTCGTGCAACACTAATATTCATGCATGCATCTGTGAGTACCATGACTTTAAAACTTTAATGTCAAAAACCATTTGCTACACTTTATGGCTTTTAATACTGTGCACACCGTGAAGAGAAAGAGATGGACAGGTGGTGTGCACAGTATCAAAGCCAACAAGTGTAACAAATGGATTTTGACATTAAATTTTTAAAGTCATGGTACTCAGAGATACATGCATGAATATGTTTGCTTTATGTATCATTTGAAAGAGCATAACTCAAAGTTTATTTTGAATTTGTTTTTGCAGTTATACGCCTCAGTGCTTCCGCACCCTGAACAAGCCTTTATTTTTAAAAGGGTTTTGATTTTTCTGGTATGCACTGTACAACTTTTCCATGGAGATTGTACAGGTGAATTGGACCAAGGCCAAGGCCACATCCAAAACACATCATTCACACAGGGTTTGTACAGTTGATTCAGATTAAGGTCGTGGCCGCACCTAAACTCATTTTTTCCATAGGGTTTGTACAGGTGAATCGGACCAGGGCAAGGCCTCACCCAAACACAGGCCAGGGCAGGGATTGTCAATTATTGTTGTTGAAGTGCCATATTTGTTGTTGAGAATTTGTACTGCGCCACTATCCAACATGCGAAGCGAGCACAGCGTTGCGGCGTTGGGTCCAGGTGCCCACTCAAGTGCCCCTGACGGGGGGGGTCAAGGGGCGGAGACCCCCCCCCCCCCCCACCTCAAGGCCACCTCAAAACTCAACCTTTCCACAGGATACTGTATGTACAGTTTGCTTGGACCAAGGCCCAGGCCGAAACCACCAAAATTGACCTCGACTCGAGGCGGGCCTCGACTACAATGCTACTAGCAAATAAGATCAATCACCAGTGTGATGGCCTAGTTGGTTAGAGCATCCACCTCACATTTCGGAAGGTCGTGGGTTCGAGCCTTGGCCGGGTCATACCAAAGACTTTTTAAAAATGGTACCATCTGCTTTCTAGCCAGGCGCTCGGCATTCTAGAATAGAGAAGGGTAATAATAGCATTTATGTTATGCAGGGTCCGCTGGAAGAACAGTCTATTTGACTGAAGTGGCTACCCTGAGTAAATAAGAAATATTATTATTATTATTAAGAACACACAGTGAAAATAAGGCGTACCATAGACCGCACAGTAATCAAATTACTCTTTTTTTTGTTTTTTTTTGTGCTCCTCAAGTGTTTAATGCCAAGTTTCCTTTTTGCCTAGGTGCCCTCAAATCAATCAAAAATGCCTGCCCCTGTTCTGCAGAATTTTATATATTCAAACACATTCATATACTATTACTCTGGAACTGTCATTGATTCACCCCCCAATTTGAATTGACAAAAATATTAACAGCAAAACCAAAAAAACAAACAAACAAGCAAAAACTCTGTCCATTCATTTCGTAATCTAGAAGATGTAATGTGAAAAGGAAAACATTTTGTAATACATGTCATGTTACTGGATATGTTTATCGACATTGATAAGACACATAATGGCCGATATTCTATTTACAGTGCATCATTTTCATTTATTTTTGACCACAAGTGCATTTATCATTTTTCATTTGATTTCTCTGTTTTTCAATCAGTATTATGCAGAGTCACATGGATTGATATATGTCATAGACTCGTCAGATCCAGACAGGTTAGAAGAGTCAAGAATAGCATTTGGTAAGTATAGTATAGTAATAATAGTAATAATAATAACGGGCATTTATATTTATGTTGTGCAGATACTATATTAAAGGCAGGGCATCTCTTTTGCGTGCCTAAAAATTAACATTGTGTAAATACAATGGCATTTACAAGACAATGCCATCTGGGAACCTTTAGCAAAATATAGGAGCTAGAAACTCAGTTTTAGTGGAATTATAGTGACAGTTAGACCCTGATTTGAATTTTTTTCTCGCGAGAGAAAAATTCCTACCATAGAACATACACTAAACGGCCATTGTTTTTGTTTCACATTTTTCAAATTCAAGGAAATTACTGACCCCAACATTTCACAGACATGCCCTTCATTAATAGCCTAAGGGCATTGGTTATCTTTTCCTGGTCTGCAGACTGCAAAGATGTTTGCAAATGAGATCCAGTGCCTTAAATATACCCTACTGCACATTACAATATACAATGTAATTACTTTTGTATAACAGCGTGCCCCCCCCCCCCAACCAAAAAAAAATGTCCCTCTGATTGACTGCTAAATTAAATCTAAATTCAAGTATCATTCTATATTTGGTTTTCAGATTTTGAATACCCATTTTATTTTTTAACTTTTGTGAAAATTTCAATGGTATCGGTTCATTGGTTTCGAATACAAAGTCTATTATGTAACAGCAGTGCTTTTCAACCCATACCAAGTTTGCAGTGATACATCAGTGCATCAACCTGAATTTTAATCAGGTGGAAGGATGTGCAGGAGAACAATGAAGTTAACAAGCTGGACATGGAAGGACAAACCATACATGTAGGTGGAACACACTCTGGGAAAGCAAACACAACCAGTGGAATAGAACTCAGAGTAGTTTCCAATTTAAAAAGTGAAGTGAATGAACAGTCATTGAGATAATTTAAGTGAAGCATGGAATGAGATATAATATGTCTGTGATGCACCTTTCTTTTCAGCAAACTTGGAATGGGCTGGAAAGCACTGCTGTAACATAAGAGCCTGTGTATTCAAAACCAATGAAGCAAGACCTTTGAAATTTTCACAGGAATTACAAAACTAAATGGGCTTTCTAAATATGTAATCTTCATTGAAGATAAAACTTGATTTTGTGTCGGTCTATGAGAGGGATATTTTTTTTTCTGGGACACACTGTATTACATGTAACAAACAGAGTTCAGGTTAAATTTCAATAAACAAATGAGTTTTTAACCTGTTCTTAAACTCTTGTACCGAAAGTGACTGTCCTACAAACAATGGAAGCTTATTCCACATTTTGGGGGCTGCATACAAAAATGCTGTATCACCGAGGGTAATTTTTGACTTTCCTGACAGATGCTTCAGTAGTGTATTATCTTAAGAACTTTGGAAGCAGAAGTGCAGTTGAGTAGATGATTTTAATTCTTAGGGCTGTTGTATGTATACTGGTGACTTACCGTGAATTGCCTTGAATAGTATAAATAGAATTCTCTGTATAAATGATCTAGAATTCTCTGATTCTTTTTGGCAGTCCATAGGCTGCATCCAGCCCTCCACACTATTCAGTCAGGTCCACCAAAATATGGAGTAAAAAAAACACACACAAGTAATGATTTACTAAAATATGAAAAGATATACCAAGATATATACCAAGATATACCAATATACCAAGATATACCAAGATATATACCAAGATATACCAGATATATGCAAAGATATACATAATGGGCTTGGAATTTGAAGGAAAAAAATGAGAGAGAGAAGAAGACAGGTTTGATACTCAATGGTACCTTACATGTATTTTTTCCATGTAGAAAACTAAAGAAAAATATGAAAATTGAAGTTTCAGTTTCACAGAATATATTAAAATGTAATTACAATATTTGCTATTTCTTCCTCAGAAGCAATGTTGGAAAGCGATGCACTTTGTGGAGTACCTCTTCTAGTGTTAGCAAACAAACAAGATGTTAAGGTATGTAAAAAGAAATATTTCTTAAATCTAAAGGTTGGGAATCTTTTTTGCACCCTTCCAGTAGCACAATAAAACAGCACTTATGCTCTTAGG
>JZLH01S0621691.1:19220-31460 GCA_001188425.1 Eucidaris tribuloides | reverse complement strand
AAAGAGAGAAAATAATTTGATTAGTTTTTAAAGTATTTAAATAAGGGAAAAATACTTGGTCAGTTTGAACAGAAGTGGAATTAGGTATCTTTTATTTTTTTTAATTTATCTGAGTATTTATTATGTTTTTTCCATCCATCTATTATTATTTTCATTAGCTATTTTTATCATATATTCATCTTTTTTATTTATTTATTTATTTATTTGTTTATTATTATTATTATTATTATTATTTATTTATTTATTTATTATTTATTTATTTATTTTTTATTTTATTTTATTTTATTTTTATTTTTATTTTTTATTTTTATTTTATTTTATTTTATTTATTTTAGTTTTTTTGGGGGTGGGGGGGTTGGTCTTTGAGACCCCTAACAGACCCATTGCAGATAAAGATTTTTTTAATGACATTAGTCACTTTCATATTGATTTCAATGCTAGAACATATATTACACAGCGACACAATCACACATGTACGCAGTATCAAACTTGGAAGAGTCATATTCCTGCAACCCCTCCCCTTTCCTTTACCCCTTCCACAAGGATAAGTACAGTATACAAAGTATTTTCCACTAAATTAATGTGAGGTTTAATATTGCGAGTAGGGTTAACAGATAATGGAATAATTCATAAAAAGGTGAAATTAATTACCTGCAACATGCTACTTAGTAAACTTTCTGCACCTGGAATCTGTAGAATACTGTAAAGAAAGAAATAGAAAAACAAAATTAGAATACTGAATATGATCACATTACTTTTCAAACATAAACTGCTTGTCTTGTATGACTTTACACTATGAATACATTTTAACACACTAACTTTATCATTCCAATGTAAACAATTACTAGTAGTGATAATACAAGTGGCAAGAAATTAGTGATAACACAAATACAAATGGATATCCTTATTTATATATGGATAAACACTGTTTATCAAAGCCAAATACTTGAGGAAATATATTTTCCTAAAACTACCAGAGTCGTAAAAATAACCCCCCAAAAAAAACTGTTGTTGAAGTGCAATTGCATTTCATGTAAATAAGTCTCATTACCAAATTTTAACCAGCCTTAACCCTTTAATATTGTCTGACTCAAGAAAACATATGATATGTGTACATTTGTGCCTAAACATATCAATACCTGGTATATACGTGTACACATACACTTAGCCCCACCAATCACTGCAATTAACAAGACATTAAATAAGATAATTACTTACTTTGGTATGACTTCACATAACAGTTTGGATTTGTACACTTTCGCTGTCGCCGTGCTGTAGTTTGGAAGTTCTGAAACACCCGGCCACGTTTCCTCAGTTGGCGTACCAAGAATCTAGAAATGGTATAATAGTCAAAACAAAGAAAATGATTACACTGTCACCACATTTGTTACAATATGTACAATACACATTCCTCTTCCACTTTCTCTTTGAATAGCACTTTTTAAATTCACAGTTTGACTCTTGACATGTTGATTAGAAATGATAGTATATAAAAGATGAAGTCTTAACTATAAACATATAATCCACATGCACACCACTTTTGGAAAGTAAGAACGGTGATTTTGATTTGTTTTGTTTTTATAAGGGGGAGGGGGGGACATAACTGTTGAACAGGTCCTGTTCCTATATATTTTGGAATTTATATGTCAAAATATTTCATTCTGTTATGTGTTAAAAGTCTGGTCTCCTAAGATGTTAAAAACCTACTAAACTACAGAGTAAACTTCTAAATGTGCATACCAGAATCACTAGCTACACTTGAAAGTGATAGGATTTTGTCCCCCTCCCCCTCCTTCATCACATTTTACATTTCAAATTGCTGTCATTATTGTCAACATGACTTATCAATAATTACAGAAGCTTTAATTACGTGTACATTATGCAGAGTACCAATGGCTACGCAATACCCATACCATAATAGCAGACTACTGTTTCTCTTTGTTTATATATATATATATTTGACAATACATTTGAAAAATATTCAAAAATATATAAATATACTGCAACTCATGAGAGGAAAAGTATACATGAGAAAGTAGTATATCCTGAAATGTTTAGAGATTCCAAGAATAGGCCACTTACTTTGAAGATCTTTTCCAGTTGATCTTGTGCATCTTTGAGACCGGGGAAAGCTGGCTGTCCCCATAACATCTCCATGAATATACAACCAACGCCCCTAAAATGACAACAAACAACAATAGTAATGATTACACATTTATTTCACACTTAATGTTGTCAGGTTCATGAAGTAGGTAAACAGCAACTTATCCCCATTCTTAACCCCATTGGACACTAAGAGCCATATATCTTCGGATATGTTCTGTGGAGAATGCAGGTTATATCTTAAAGGGACGCGCCGCTCGTAATCCATGTATGTTTATTTACCTTACGCTTGCCCCTATGGCAAGGCAGTGCGTAACACTGAACTCTATGCTACGTTGTGTAGAGTTCAGTGGTGCGTAACAACAATCGTGGAGCTGCGAACAGAATTGCCGATGAGGGTCAGTTGGGCTTAGTTCGCCTTTCTTCGGGTGAATATGTGCTGCATAGGAAATTGCACACAATTCGTGCGTGCTCGTTTTCCGAAAGTATACGGGCATTCCCGAATATTACCCGAGTCGGGCCAGGTCCAAACGCCCACAACTTGCGACTTTACGGTCCTTTTAATTAAATTGTCTCCAACAGGTTTGAAACACAAATGAATGGCGTGCACAGAATTTAGTAAATGAAACACATTTCACTTATCTGTACTATTTTTTTCTGACTGCGCATGACACTAATTAATACTAATGACATGGATTAATACTAATCACACTAGTCAAGACTAATGATACTGATTAATACTTGTGGTACTAATTAATGCTAACAAATTGAAATTGCAGGATATAATGATTTTCAATGTCATTGATTGAGCTGGGGGGGGAGGGAATTAGACTACATTTGTATACGACTATTATTTGGTTGTTCTGTAGACCACTTCCCAAAGTTTGCCTCAATAACAATACAATTAAAGGAAACCATGAGATAAAGTTGTGATAGCTGTCTGAAATACATGGTAATAATAGGATAACAGGTTGTAAACCACAAACTAGTCAAATATGGAGAAATGTGTGTATATATGCACTGCATGCCTGACTACAAAACAAATACTTGACTTCTATTGTGTCCTAACCATCACCTTCAAATCAGTAAAATATAGATCTTGAACTGTTTTACAGAAATTGTCTGCATATTTCAGTAATTACATGTCTGGTACGGGGGGGGGGGGGGGGGAAAAGATTAAACAATAGACAATGGACAGTTCTGTTGTGACTCATTTCAGTCATCTGATAGACACCATGATGATATTTCAACTAAAACACTGTACACTACTAACACACACAGAGAGTAAGGAATTAGTATTTTCTATTTCTATTTTATTTTTTTTTTTTTAGAGTTGGGGGGGGGGGGCAATTTATTCCATCTGCTTTGTCTATTGGAACATGAGCTGTCCAGAACCTTAAAAAATGTGATTGACACATGCATTGTATTATATACAAGTCATAGAAGCATTATGAGTTCTACATTTTGAGAAATTTGGACTTAAATGATGGACATATTGCGGTTTGTTATATGCACACACACACACACACACACACAAACACACACTTGTTTAAAAAAAATGCATTATCAAGATTTAATTTGTAGAGATGCAACAAAGGCTAAATCCATCAACCAAAAGAAATCAGATTTTATCTGTAACTATGTTTAGAAGCACTTCACATTAATTCACTCATAGTACCAAATAATACAACAAAAACAAAATCCTTGCCTATTCTATGATAACATCGCATCTACGGCTTCGCAAAAGAGCCTTTGCCATTAGTTAATGATTGTCTGCCCCCACACTCTAATCAAACGCTAGCCTTCATTAGTACAATTTCTAGGAGACACTTCTGTCGAGCATCAAAATTTCAATCACGGGTAAAGTGTCCCATTTTATGGATTGCAAGGTTAAACCCTTCTAACCGAAGCTACATTACCATGACATAATAACCTGTAAAATATCCATGGTCTGGATTTGAGGTAAATGTGTCGAATTTCAGCACAAAACCCTAAAATATCAAAATCATCGGATTTGTTGGATTATTTACTTTAAACATCTCAATGATGATCATAATAAAATCTATGACAGGCCAGCACACATTCAGGAAGATTAAATGTAATAATCAAATCCCCAGAAATTAAATAAACTCCCTAGGGTAGGTGACCTTCTGAACCATATGTGATAATATTTTGACATGCTGCACGTAACAGGAAAAGATCAAGCGCTTTTTCTCACTTCCGAACATTTCTCAAATTTCCAGTCATTTAATATGTGTTGCAGGCTGCACACTCGACTCAAATTCATATTTCTGAATGCAATGAAATCCCAGTTTCTCATTAGATTTGTGTTATTTGAGCTCATGTGCTACAATCATAACTGCTGATGGCTCACCCTTGTTCAAAACACTGAAAAACACATTTCCAGCAAGTGATCACTGTCCTAACATGTCACATTTGTTTGTCAAACTGTCCTTGTTATTTCCGTTGAAGTAAATAAACAAGAAGCGCATCTCCAATCAAACCCTGGGAATTCTGCTAAGGTCATAAACCCCCTAGGCCTCTATTTTCTTAATGAAAGCATGAACTAATTACGAGAACAGGTTTCTAGGTTGCCAATTTGCTGTTCAAAACATCAGTTGTTTTCCACGTTTCCGCATGAACCGCTGCACAGGTGCGGTACTTCCTACTCAAAAGTCAATCAACCACAGGTTTGTCCTGAAAATCCATCTAGCTGAATATTTCAACAAAATCTCAAATGGATTTCCAATTATTGATACATCTACCAAATTCATATCATATATATGTATTTTTTTAATTATACTACCAGATTGGTAGCTGACTGGAATGTCATTACTGATGTCTTTGAGAGATTTTTCATAATTCCAGATTTTTATGTGATTAAATAGTGAATTTCGAGACCTATCTTTCAGTGTGCCTTAACCCTTAACATGCCAGAGGATTTAAACATCTATGGACTTTATGCGTTTTATTTGGTGCAGATCTACGACTTTGGTACGTTACGAGTTTACTCTGAATATTTGATCAATTTGCTGAAATGTGTGAATTACACAGCCTACATAGTTCCGGTTTCACACAAACACGCAATTATTTCAATCTAACCCTAATTTAATCAAAATATTAGAAACTTATTCCCCTACAAGTGACAAATGGTTTTTTCCTCAGCCATTCACACATACACAAAGGTAGCATGATCCATTTGGTTAATAGGGGAGGGGGAAGAAACAGTTGAGACATTAAAACAGTCACTCTGATGCTTACCAGATATCTAGCTGCGTGGAATAGTTCGTTGACCCCATCAAGACATCTGGCGGTCTGTACCAGAGAGTCACCACTTCATGTGAGTAAGTCCTACTGGGTATTGACTTGGCTCTCGCCAAACCTGTGGTGGAGAAAAAAGGAATGGAAGTTGTTAGCACACAGACCTATGAGTTGGTTGTATGAGTCTATCATCATAATGCTACTGGTGATATATGTCAAGCTAGTTTCTATTCCCACATAATTAAAGGGGCAATGTTTTATTTAATCAGATTATGAGTTTAACCTGTTGGCTACGGGAACCGATGTGTCATGTATTAACTCTATTAAAATGATAAAATATCAAAGGCAACATGTTATATGTTGTGGTATTATCTATCTATATCTGATAACAAATCGAATTGTTTAATTATTTTTTACTCACCTACATGTTTAATATTGAACAGTGTAAGATAGTATACTGTATACAATACTGCCCCCCATGACAAAAGGGCATAACTGACATTTTTCTTTTTTCAAAGTTGAGTTATATAGTGTAGGGGACTCAGTACATCATGTTAAACATGCAGAACAAAAATATATATTAGAAGTGTCCCTTTGTTTCATAATCTGCTTGTTAAAAGGACACTGAATAGGCCTTATGTGTGAATACAAAATACATTTTGCTCAATATCTCCAAAACACCAAAATGTCAGTTATGTCCTTTTGTCATGGGGGGGGGGGGGGGTAGAATACCCATTAATTGTTGAACCCACTGAAGACAATTTGATCTCAATATAACACATATTATCCATACACCCCATCACAAGATAACTCCTAGTACTATCCCTCACTCTAGGCCTCGATGGGTTGATTGACCTATTTATTGCTTTGCTTCATGGCACTTTTAAACACGCTGGAGATATTTTGATTTCGTTATATAGACCCCAGCCCGAGATATCTTGCTTTTAGTTTCCAAGCGGTTTAAAAAGTTAGAAGAAAGATAATTCTCACCGAAATCTGCTAGTTTCAATTCTCCGCTTTCGCTGATGAGAAGGTTCTGCGGCTTCAGATCTCTGTGCAGGATCTTTCGTCTGTGACAGAATGACAGCCCCCTCAACAGTTGGAAGAGGAACAGTTTGACATTTGCGGGGTTCAGGCCGCCCGGGTGTCTCTCCAGATACGTACTCAAATCGGTGTGCTGATTAACATGACGGGAAGATGAAGACAGAGTGGGAGAGAAATAAAACGATAGAGGGAAATGTTATACATAGAGTTTATCGTCACGGACAAGTTGATAGCGTGCATGTACGTCATTACCACAATCTATCATTTTTCATCACAGTTCTTCGATTCTTAGTTCAGACTAATACAGATATAACGTGATCATACCTGCCATTCATCAAACATTCTGACATTTATGCAGGCATTTACGCACAAGCCCGACCGACCGGTTTGGCTTGTTCCGTAAACTAAACTCGAGTACCGTTATAAAAGGATCAAACGCCGTAAATCATCGCACGTCATTGTAAAGGCAGATTGATGAATTTCTTTGCCACTAAATTAAATCTGTGGTAATTGTCTTATGGTCTTGTTATTATGAACTCTGTGCTTTGTAATTAAATGAATGTAGTCAATTGCTAGTCTATAACATCAGGAATGAAATGTCTATTGCATGTGTTCAATACATACTATACAATCAACATAGTGTTTGTCCTTGTAGTATTCAGTATACTTATTCATAGTTAACTCATTGCACTCGTGGTCCTAGGCAACCTCTGTTTTAATTTGAAGTTTCAATTTATTCATATTTCTCAACAACATACACAAAAGAACAAAACTAAATCAAACATAGTCAATCTTTGACATGAACAAAACTCAGTGATACCAAATATTACACAATGGTAAATAATTGCAATTGCCTATTAAAAGCAAGCTCGTAAATCGTATAGGCTCATAGCTATTATAAATCTGGAAAGGAAGGGTTTTAAAAGAACTGCAATGTTCGCGGTATCAGTAATTGAAACTCACAACTTTCACCTAGATGTTAACCAAATGTCACAATAAAATGCAAACACATGACTCTCGCCACTTTCAACAATTTCCAACATTTCTAATTAGCACGAAGCCAACTGTCTGTACTTTCCATTTTATTGCAGACAAACAACGTGCGATCCCCTTCCGCATTTGCCAATTATCGAGAGAGTTCTCAATTAAAATGTATCACCCCTGACGCACACAATGGCCGGGTGTTATTGAGCTGTGTGCACAGTCGATGTTGACCGATAAGCTCACCCCATTTGATGACATCTTATTTTTTCCCTTTTTAACTTTTTACTGGATTGATTGGAAGTACACACATCCTGACTGTGGTAGTTAGCCTTTACTGAATAATTTCCTTCCACCCGATAACAACGTCATAAGCAGAGGATACTAAAGACAAAGGTAAAATATACAATTAATCCACAGTTATGTACAGCACCACCCCTACAAGTGACATGGAATCTTCCACTAACATTAACACTTCAATGGACTGTGAGATTTGACCACTGTGCATTCAGGGTGAAAACTGTTTGATTAAATGAGAGGGAAATAATTCATACAAAAATGATTTTGCAGAGAGATATATACAAGTAGAAGTGTCCAAATAATATGAGAAGTTATGAGAATAACCTAGTAATTAATAATCTAACATTTATTCTGTATAAAAGTTGAAAATCTCTGTACAACAAGAAATATTTAAAACACTTACCACATATTCAAAGACAAAAGATAGCGTTGTTTTTGTGTGGATGATGTCATGTAGTAAAACAATGTTGGCGTGCTTTAGATCCTTGAGCAGGGATGCTTCTCGTATCGCTGTGAATGGTGTCCCCTCATCCTGCTGGAGACGGATTTCTTTCAGTGCTACAACCTGTTGATTTACACTGTTAAAAAAAAGAAGAAATGATAACCAGTCTATTCTTTTTTAGGGGGGGGGTAACTTCTACACAAATACACTATGTATCTATAAGGCTGAAATTTGTATGACTGTATTTTTTTCTCCATCTTGAGAGTTGTACATTGGGACAAGAAAAGGATATCATACTACTGTACATGAGTACATATTTTACAACAATGTATGCTTGATCAAAATAATTTGGCCCATATATATTAAAGATGTAGTAGAGATGGGCTTCAGGCACTGTTTCATCTGTTTTAGGACTTGGTCTTAGACTTGAATTTTGGAATAAGACAGGTCTTGGATCTGATCTTGGAACAATAAGTCATTACTACACCACTGATATATGTAGATCTCCAACATGATGGAAAGACAAATGAAGAGATGAACAGACAGGTGGACAGATGGCTATACAGATTGGAAAACAGATGGACACACACATGGACAGACAGATGGACAGACAGATGGACATACAGACAAATCCACAATCAACATAATGTACATACCTGCTGATGGCCTTGTAAACCTTTGCGTATGAACCTTCGCCGAGAGGGCTGATCTTCTTGTAGGTTTCAATCTTGCCGAACGGCGAGCATGACTGCAGAAGAAGAAAAAGAAATATGGCACAACTCGTTAGAATGAAAGAAATTAATAGAAAAATGTCCTCTGTAGTTCAAATGAGAAGTAGTTTTGCATGAGATGCAAAAAATATTAGAATCATGTCAACCTATTTGCCTTTGTATCATTAAGTACATCATTAACTTGAAGAAAAATTCAAATAAATGTAATAGATTACACTTGACCCATCGAAGACAGTTTGATTTTATTCAATGTGCATATCTCATAGACCTCGCGACAAGATATCTTGTGTCTAGTCTTCAACGGATTAATTGACTCTTTACATGGCTTCCTATTGAAAGTAATTTCAGGAAGAAAACGGTTAAGGCTGTTAGTTCTAAAGCATGAGGTCACCTGTTGGTAGGCAGGAACTTGTCGGGCGGGAAGATTTTTCCACGTTAAGAGGAAAGAGCGTCAATTTCTAAAAATGCTTCTTTCTCTTTCGTAACACTTCCTTCTATAACGGTACACGGAGAATAAAAATACAGCGTGACTGTTTGTGGAGATGGTCAGTCTATTCTAGTATATTGAAGGGCAGACACTTGACCAAACAGGAAGTGATATCAACACAAAGGGTCAGACAGGGAACAGAATTCTGATGAAATGCACCAGGCGGGAATTTGCCAGATTCAACTATGGCACACGTCCCTCTGACCATGTGTGAAAATAGAAATCTCTTTCTACCTCCATGGACCATGTGATGTAGTTAGGTCTTTGCAATGTAGTATGGCAATGTCCCAATTTCTTGGTTTCACATCCCCCAATGTCCATAGAAAAAATAACAATAAAACACATTTCCTGAAGACATCTATGCATTTCTATTTCCAAAATCAAAATTGTAACCCCTTTAGGGAAAATATATAATCAGCATGATTGTACAGCAGGAAGACAAATTAGTTTGAAATCTGCAAATTTGAAATTGAAGTACAGTAGAAGATTGCTTTACGAGTTGCCGATCATGTAGTCCACGAGTTCACACACAAAATTATTGTCGAAACAAATATATCACAAAAGACCAATGAGATATAAGCTACTAAAAATCACTCTTTTAAGTCAACAGAGTGAAATTATTCTACTACAAACTGATTTAGCAGTTCTACATCAAATTTACATATTTCCCGATGCTTCCAGTACGTGTTCAAATGCCATTCAATATGACCTCTTTCCTCAACCCCATAAAAAATAATATGGTTCCTTACACGTAGACTGCGCAGGAAGAGCATAAAAAGCGTGCAGATCAAGAAACTCAAAACCAACTTTGTGATCAAATGACGGTAGGAAAAAATGGAAGTGCTCAAGAAAAAAAACCCCTACATGTGATTTGAATTTCAGCCAAGAGGAAATCTGGCAAAATTAATCATTTCTATCACTCCGGTAGCATTTCGATTTTTTTTTCTTCCGTCCATTAAGCCGTGACGCAGATTGTCGAAAGTCCGAGGATAAATAATTCTTTGAGGCATGATTTGCAGCAAAAGTTAAACATCCTGCGCAATAAGCTACTGAAATCCGGAGTTTTTATCTTGAGTCAATGACATGTGTTTGTAAATCTATTGCCCTACAGTATTTACGATGATCAATAAAAAAAAATAAAAATTCTGAACAGAAAAATCAACAAAACTTATCATCAACACACCTGCAGTGCAAACGAAAGGTCTTGTTACCTATGACGCAGGAGATTGTGTTTTTAATGAACAATTTTCCAATTACCTGTTGAGGACTAAGTATGAGATATCTTGGCCCGGGGTCTATGGAAAATGCACATTATACCCAAATCAAATCGTCTCCAACAAATAAAGTGCAGGGATTTCTTACGACTGATGGTAATTAATACATGTGACTACTGTGACACACTGAGGCCTTCAACAGATCTGCCCCCCCCCCATCCCCAACGACAAAAGGGCATAACTGACATCTTTTTTTCAAAATTGAGTTATATAGTGTAGGGGACTCGGTACATCATGTTTAACATGTAGAACAAAAAAAAATAATGATTAGAAGTGTCCCCTTGTTTCATAATCCGCTTGTTAAAAGGATACTGAAAAGGGCTTTAAGTCTTGAACAAAATACATTTTGCTCAATATCTCCAAAACACAAAAATGTCAGTTATGCCCTTTTGTTATGGAGGGGGGGGGGGAGCATTATACACCAGTCTAGCACTTTAATTCTATCCTTAATTTGATTTAAAACTGTTTCTTCATGTATTTCTTTGAAGGCTTCTTTCCCATCTTTAAAATTGTTTAATACTATAAGATTGTAGGAAGGAGATATGAGGCAGGGGAAGGGGGAAACATGGGAACGGGAAAGTAGGAGGGGGATTAACTATAAATAATAAATAAAATTGACTTAATCATTTCCTTTCACATCTTCAACAGGCATAGACATCTGGTATTAAGAAGATATTTTAATCCCTGCAGCTTAGAGACTGGTGCTAGTTTCTCCTAAAGGAAAATGAGTAAGTTCACACAGGGCTGCATGGTGCAGCTGGAGAGAGATACGAGTTCCATCTGGTAATAGACCTACACAGAACCTGACACCATCTGGTCAAAGACCTCTGGGGGAGCATAGGAAGGAAGGATCCATGGACTAGTGCCTGTATGGGGCTTAGAAAGATGAAGTCATCGAAGAGACAATACGTAAGAAATAAAGACAACACATGGCACATTGAACGTTTTGTCAGCTCTTGATGAAAAAAAAGAAAAGAAAAAGCATCAATGCAACAGTCATTGTACAATAGGGTGCATTTCCAGGACATTCTCCTAAACCATATATCTGCTGCAATAAAGGCATTTTCTACAACTGCTGCAACTGATGTGTACTTGTTATGCTACTAAACATTCAGAAGAATTTCAATACAGATATTTCAGTTCCATTTCAATTTGTCTAATAATGTGATCTTGTTGGCAAAATAAGTTGCCATTTCACTTAATTTCTTTGTAATTGATGCAATATATACATGTACTTAAGTATACTCAGTGCAAAGTTCAGTATTCAATGAACAAGCATCACTTCCACAAATTATAACATTTTGTTAATGAAAAGTCATGGCAAGCTGCAAAATTGAAAGTTTTGAGAGAAAAATGGATTCATCTTCTACACATTTTCTCTTCTCATAACCTGTAATTCTATACAACCCTAACATTCTGAGAATAAGTATACACAAAGTATCATAACAAGTATGTTCCAAGCTGTGGTTAAATAAAGATGCTTGGGAGAATCCCATGCCAACACCACTGAACTCGAAGAAGGAACAGGGGTATACAGTGACACTTGGATTGTGGGTTCAAGAAGAATAAACCTCAACCTCATGCCACAACAAACAGAAGTACTGACTTTATTTCTCC
>JZLH01S0621685.1:28565-56960 GCA_001188425.1 Eucidaris tribuloides | reverse complement strand
AAAAAAAAAAAATCCCCGAAAATAAACTTGGACTTTAAAATTGTTAAACAATCATGATTGTGGAATCTATCTTTTCAAAAGTATTGGTTAAGATTTGATCAACGCTGTTCAAATTTTTAACCAATATTGTTTAAAATAGGGATTCCACAATCATGGTTGTTTAAAATTTTTAAACAATGTTGTTAGAGTGACAGGCTTAAACAACGGTAAGCAGTTGTTTAAATATTTTATGCAGCGTTTTTACTGTGTCCCTAAAAATAAATATTGTCAAATGACATGGTAAGGAGAATGCCCAAAATGCCTCAAAAATCATTCCGTGTTAGAATGTTTTCCAGTATTACTATTAAACACTGGCTAGAGTGTACATTCAGGATGGGAGGATTTGCTTTTTAATTTAGTCGGTCATTATACAGTAATAAACCTGTTGCCTCCAAGATTTTGCAAATGCCACAGGGCACATCCGGTTCCCCTAGCCACCGGCTTAACATAATTCATTAATTGTATGATATATTCAACACCTACATTATATAAACAGATCAAAGTTATTTTGAGGGTACAATACCTACGAAACGTTTGTGTATCAAGAAATAAACACAAGCTTTTGATACATATAGGTGACACGCGGAATTTCTAACTAAACGTGTTTATGATTTTTAGATTAACGTGTTCAAGTGTCTATAAAGTGTTACACAGAAGGTGTTTATAAAGGTGTAAGTATTTCTACAGTGTGGGGAATTAGATGACCGCTTTTTACGTAGGCCTACTATGCAGCACTAAAAGACGCACCGAAATAAAAAAAAAAAAACCCCACTGCGAGAAAGTCGTTTCATTCTTGGTGCGTCAGAAAATAATGCGATGCATGGGGTTCTGCGCACAACGCACGCAAAAATACCCTCGATCCCTACTATATTGCAACATACATTATCACGCATGCATTTTGAGTTGAAAGGGTATTACTATAATGATGTCCTAATGAAAATTATTATTTAAAATAACAATTTATTTCCAAAGGAAAATAAATGAATACCATTTCTCCTTTTTTTCCAAGGCGGAGAGAAAACCAAATGCAGGCATACCGATCATGCCCATGGCAGGGGGGCTCCAACATAAAAATAACATTTTCCGCCTCCCTATAGGGGTGTTAATTCACACTAGCATCATAATTCGGTATCATATTTCCCATAAACGTTTTTGATGGCTTGAAAAGACTTCCAACAAACAAACAAACAATGCCAATGTGTTCGTCTGACGCAGTCTCAGAAAGAAAACAACACCCTGCGAAAACGAAACGGCCTCCTATCTTCATCGCAGTGGAAATTGGAGGATACGCCCCATATTTCAGATGGACCTCTTCAAGTTATAATTTCTTATTCTTTCTCAATTCTAAAAGTGGTTTGACCATTGAAAATACACTAAAATTTACTGTCATGCAACTTTTCAGTACATTATAATGATGTGAAGAGTGGGCCATCATCTTCAATGAGTACCCTTATCCACCTCACCACTGTCTTGTGAAGATAGGAAACACTTTCATCTTCGCGGGGTGTTGTCTTCTTTCTGATACCGTGTCGGAGGAACATATTGGCATCGGGGGAGGGGGGGGGGCACTGTCAATACAAGGTGTACACCATGCCCGTGTATGGACTTTCAAAATGGACCCTAAACAAGTAATTATCCGTCGATCTCAGAATACCCTAACACCGGGCGTAAATAAGTATTCAAGTCTGAAAAGATACCCTTTTGAAGTCAACCACCTCTTAACAATATACCCCTTTTTCCTGATTTGGCGATTTTGATGCCCTTTTCACTGTACGCGCGTACACCGCCCGACCGTGAAAAACAACCCTTTTTAAGTTTTTTTTTTCACACGCGGATGGTGTACACCTTGTAATGACAGTGGCCCCCCCCCCGGGGGGGGGGGATCTACCTCTAAAAAATACCTCCAGATCATCCTTATTCATAATCCAGTTGTGACGTCATCATCCTGTAACGCTTGACCTAAACAGTTAACAGAGTTCCGGGACAGAGTTATGTTGCTTTACTTCTTTGCTGTTAATACCTACGCATGCCTACAACAACATGATATGTTTTGATACAAATTATTCTTACTAATGTAGCAATCGCTATTATTATTTATGTCAATCTCCGACGAAGAAATCGAGATCAATTTCTAGTAATTACTAAGGTCATTTTGTACCGGAAAACGTACCCTTATAGGGGAAAAGTGGATTTTTGTAGAGGAAAGCATAGGTTGGTAGGGAAAATTGGGTTATTGAGGCGCAGGGGAAAAGTGGTAGCTGTAGGAGAAAATACGCATGCGCCGTAGGGTGAAATTAAAATTTTGAGTGGCAGCCCTGACCCTAGTCTAGGCTCTAGCCGATTTTATTTCGTCTTATTTTCTCCGAGTTGCAGCCAAAACCCGAATAAGCGATAAGCGAGTGAGGAGCGCTTACCCAGTGGGTAAGCGCGTTAGCCAGTGGGGTACGCCCTCACTCGGTTATGCGCGTTATTCGAGGTAATATTGGAACTGCAACTGGAGAAAATAGAGAATAAAATCGGCTAGAGCCTAGACTACCCTGACCCCGGCCCTCTACCCTACCACACGTACATCGCACTTCCAGTAGAATTATATTACAAAGCAATGTATCGGTAACATTTCCAGTCTTCTACGCGGTACATATCCATTACAATCGCCATAAAACATTTTCCGTTTTAGGATCTGACGGAAGCATTTTCACGGTGCTTCCAGTGTCCCTTTTCAATCCAAATAGGCTTAAAGAAGTGCGCAGAGCATCGCCGCGTGAGAACAATCCATTGACGGCCGCATAGAATTGTGGTTGCCGGTTGTTTTTTTTTTAAGATTTAGGATTTGGCGGATGCATTTCCAATACTTCCAGTGTCCATTTTTAATCGAAATAAAGAAGTACACGGAGCATCGCTGCATGAGAACAATCCCTTCACTGCCGCAAGGAATTGTGGGTGCCGTTTTTTACGGTTTAGGATTTGTCGGATGCATATTTCCAATGCTTCCACTGTCCGTTTTCAATCCAAATAAAGAAGTGCGCGGAGCATCGCTGCGTGAGAACAATCCCTTGACTGCCGCAAGGAATTGTGGGTGCCTTATGGTATAGACAATAGGATTTGCACACGAATTACAGAAAGCTAAGAGAGTCAGACCCTTATCGACTGGTCCATGGAGAAAACCAGGACCAATCACGTCGATATGGAACAGAAAGTAAAGAGTCGTTGTTGGGCCCCAGCAAATGATGAATATCAATATCACAACGAAGAGCATTCGCAGAACACGACGTTTAGCAATAAGGAGGTTGTTTGATTGACTATTCTTCTGTTCCGCAGCGTTTAAAAAGTGCTTGGATTCCTGATGTAAGGTGTACGCGGTGAGTGCTTGCGTCATCGACATGATGACAACAGGGATTGCGAGACAAAACATGAATTGTGCGACACCTGCAATGACCTTTGCTTCTTTGGACGCGAACTCGGGTATACATGCATTGGTGGTCTTATCAACGTGAAAGATGGTCAATACAAACGTATGCACGACAATGGAAGCAACCCACATCGCAGCAATACCACAAGCTACGAGTTTCTTGCTCACCAAGCGTTTGAAGTAGATAGGATAGACTATCGCTACGTATCGCTCAATGGAAATGGCTGTTAGAGTAAAGCTAGAGGCGAGAATTGATACCCACATAAATAATAAATTGTCGATCAACTTGCAATACAGGTGGCCCATTGTTGAATATGGCAAGGTCTTTGCTAAAGGGATGGGAATACTGAACACTGATGTTAAAAAATCGGCAAAGGCCAGGGCTCCGATGAGAGTGTCTGTTGAACGATTCATCGTTCTTCTTTGGAACAGGACCAGCATCACCAGACCATTTCCGACGATCCCAGTCAGGGCCAGGACTATCTGCATGGATAACCACCAGGTCCAGGCTATGGGATGCCAGGACCAAGTCCCCATTAGTTCCGGTTCTCCTGACGTAATTATTGATTGGTCCCATCCAACATTAACTTCCATCATCGCGACAGTTTCGTCCAAATCCTCAGTAACTATGCTGTCAGTATTTTGTGGCTGGTTATTGGTGAACATGACATCGGTAGTGGGACCATCCCTATCAGCATGGCGTCCGGGATAAAGTCTTGAAGCTGGCGTACTAGCAGATGCATGGACCTTCGTTGAGGGCAGGCTTGTAGGCAATATATGTTTATTTGAGGAGAACGTGGTCAATCCCTGACTGGCAGCGAAGGTAAAAATATCTTCATTAACAAGCATACTGACCAGGAATGTCTGCAACCATGTTTCGAACATTTTGGTTGAATTTTCTGAAAATAAATTATATTGACAAGAAGAAAAAAATGATGTTAAATATTGAATAATCAAAAAAAACTCAGACACAACAAAAATATTCGCCAGGTACAAAAATATCCACATGGTAAGGCTTACCCTGTACGAGAAAAATGCATAGCATTGAACAGCAAATTTAGTAATACATATGGAGGTTGCTAGGTGCCAGTCAGGGTTAATATTGATCGAAGCAGAAAGATGTCTTAAAAGGGACCGAAAAGTCACATATCGTGGTGTTTTGGAGGTGCCACCGCTCGGGTAATATTCAGGAATGTCCGCATACTTTCGGAAAATGAGCGCGCACACAATGTGTACATTTCCCTATACAGAACGCATTCATTCGAAGGAAACACGAACCGAACCTAACTGACAACGGCCATACCTTCAACGGCAATTCTGTTCGCAGCGCCACGATTGTTGCTACGCACGGCCCTGCAATAAGGGCAAGCGAATGCTATTGACGTACATGGATTACGAGCAGGGCATCCCTTTAATACTGGTGCAGCAAACACTGCAGAAGGAGAAGTGACAGCACAATTCTTCTTAACTTGCATAACTAACACTTATTGAGAGGTGAAGTCTTATCACCAATCTGTACACTTTCTGTAATCCAGTGAAGATTAAATACATCGTATAACAATATTTCCATAAAAAAATGTGAGTTACATGATTTCCCCATGCTACTAATGTCTTTAAGAAAGTCTAAACATGAAGCTCTGAAAAATTATAGTTCAAAATGATCCTTGAGTGCTTTAAAAAAAAAGAAGTAAATACAGTGAGAAACCACTCCAGTTTTCCCCCATAGACTGCTGTGTTTAAGAATTTTCATCAGCCGAGAAAAATTCAGGCACCAATTTTTTCAGGATATATTTTACAAGTGATAGCACAGCAGCATAACTGTCTGAGCTTTTGCGTTTTAGGGTGTTTATTTGTCCATTCAAACACTTTCAAATATATCAGATAGCAAAGTTCGACTAATTTTAAATGGGTCTTCAACAATGTTATCTTGTGTCTTTAGCGTCCAAGCAGCACATTTCAAAACATTTTCAAATTAGTATATACCCTTTAAAAAGATATGACGTAAAATTTGGAGTCATTTTATAGTTACAGCAATACAGTCTTAGTTTCATAAGGGAACGAAGTAGAAAGTCTACGCGGCTAGAAATAATATTCTCTTCATTCATTCCAAGCCACTGAAGTTTTGGTGATGCAATTTAAATTCACTTAGTATTCATTGAAAGAATTCAGACATTAATATTCAATTTTACAATTTACATTACATAATAGCCTAAAACTGACGATCATAGCCTGACCTTTATCTTGATATATTACTCGCAAATATACTTTAGGTGCAAATAATTAAATTCATACTTTATCATAGAAATTGGTTACTTGTTATGTGATTGCTGAGTGGTACATGCACCGCCTAACGTCCTTAATCGTTAATGCATATCAAGTTTTGAAGTGAAAAACTGTAATTACGTGTGATATATCAACACAACAATGGCACTTTACAGTCTAATTTAATACAGTAGAAACTGTTCTCAACGCTAATGTTTACTTTAAAGTCAATCCCATACTTAAATAGATGGCATGTATTGCATAAGTGTCATCGGTACATAATATCTTATGTATTTATGTATTAATGTCTGGCAAATGCCACTTGATACCTAATAATGGCATTTAAACAGCCACTACATGTAAAATGGCACATTTTAATGTGTTTGTCGATGTCTTAGTCCAACCAAAATGCCAGTGTTTTTGATAATTGCGACTAACTTCATTTTTTTTAAAGCAACCCCCTCCCTCGCTCCAAAATCATAATTGTTCAGAATAATCTGCTGTAGCAACAACTTATAAATCTTGTTTAGCAGGCTAGTTCAGTCATTATGGTTTATAAACCCCTACAAACTATTAAAAAGTTCCTGGAATTATTACCACTGACATTTTTCTTTTCATATTTTACCTTTGTTGTTTTAACTTCTGATATTTTTACACCTGATTTTTTTTTATCTCTGATATTTTACATCTGTTATTTTTACCTTTGATGTTTTTAACTGTGACATTTTTTTCCTCTGACATTTTTACACCTGACATTTTTTACCTGTGATATTTTTACCTCTGACATTTTTACCCCTGACATTTTTACCTCCAACACTTTTTACTTCTTACATTTTGCCCGTAACTTTTTTACCCTCGATATTTTTACCTCCGTCATTTTCCCCTGACATTTTTCCCCTGCCATTTTTACCTCCATTTTAACTTTTTACATTTTTACCCGTAACATTTTTAACCTCGACAATTTTACCTCTGACATTTTTTACTCCTGACATTTTTACTTCTGACATTGTTACCTCCGAAATTTTTACTTCTTACATTTGAATACATTGATTTGAATATATTCAAATTATATATTCATATATAGAATATGCGCAATATAAATGTACGTGTGTATTACATGTATTATTATTTTTACCCGTTTATCCTCGAAATTGTTACCTCCGACATTTTCGCCACTGACATTTTTACTTCTGACATTTTTACCCTCAACATTTTTCTTCCATCATTTTACCTCTGACATTTTCGCTTCTGGTACTTTAACCAATGATATTTTTACAGTGAAGCGTTTAAAAAAAACTATTAGCATACATGTATTCACCTGGCAACTTAAAGACAGTACAATTCTACGTATACCAAGAAGTGGCCTTTTAATGATAACCTTATATTAGGTGCTTGTAATACTGCACCTTCCGTTAAGTTAAACATTATACTATATCATAGACCACCCTGTGAGTCTTGTTTTAAAAACACTATTTGGAAGCCCCATTTAATATATATATCAAACTTTACCATCTGACACATCTAAGAGTTTTTAAATGGGCAAATAAACACCCTACAACATAAACCTTCCAGCACTTATGCTGTCACTCGTAAAATAAGAACATATAAAAATCTGCACATCAATTTTTATCAGCTAACGAAAATTCCTCAACACAGCCGTCTATCATGTCTTTGGGGGAAATGGAATGATCGCTCAAAGATGTTTACTTTTTAAAGGCACATTATGATCGTTTTGAACTGCATTTTTTACAGGGTTTCCTTTTTATACATTGTCAGAGACACTGGTGGCATGGGCAAATAATGTAGCTCAGATGTTTTATTTTATTTATTTACTTTTTATGGAAACACTGTTATGCAATGCCCAAAAGATGAAAAGACTTTTTAAAATTCACTTTAATCAATTATTTTGCAAATACGCCAGTGCAACTCATCTATTTATTTATTCGTCCATTATATCCAATTTATGGAAAACTTGGGGTTCACATGCACTAAAAATCCCCCCCCCCAAAAAAAAACAACAACAAATAACAATAAAGCAACCAACAACATATCAGTAACACGAAGAATACATCAATTTCAATCAAGAAGGGTTTAGATAGATTGTAACAAAATGCAATTCAAATTGTAATAAATAATCATTTTTAATAATTTGTAATAAACTTACCTATAGATAGACACTGGGACAAGAAGAACGTAGATGCGCACTGTCTTTCGTAGGTGTAGACCGTCGTTTGATGCAATCTTCATTCCTGAACTATGTATAACCAACAGAACGCATGCGCAGTTAATACCCCTTTACAATTCGACTCCGCTTAACTGAACAAATACATGGTGACAAAGGGTCAAAATATTTTAAGGAATCATGCCGCTTGCTCTATGGACTTACATTTCTCCTGAATAAATCAATACTAATCAATGAAGTACGACGTTATTACTCGAGACAGGAGCGAGCAGGTCCTCATCATTTCGAGAAGTATTTCACGCTTGAAATCCTTTCATATTTCAAAGTATTTCAGTTTGCGTCATTCAAAGTGTTACTCGCACAAATTTCACTTCATTAACTCCTTAAGGACGAGTGCCCCAGGGTGGCCTTTGTGTCACAAGTGATTTTCCATTAAACCACTTTTTGGATCAAGTCGTGTTAGTAACAATCATTTCCATTTCATCAATTGAGTTTTTGTATCTTCGAAGAAGACTTTAACTGCAATGTTTTCAATTCAAATTTCTTCAAGTTATTTGACTAATAGATTTCTTTTCAAACAACCAGAAGTCATACAGATTTATTTTTTTTTTTAATTTGATGTTTATCAATGATTAATAACCTTTTCGTACCAGGTAGCCTTCATGGTGGTGTATTGATTGTACCCCCCCCCCCAACACACACACACACACACACACACACACACACACACACACACACACACACACACACACACACACACACACACACACACACACACACACACACACACACACACACACACACACACACACACACACACACACACACACACACACACACACACACACACACACACACACACACACACACACACACACACACACACACACACACACATACACACACACACACACACACAATTACACGTCTACGCTACCCAAGCAATGACCTCATCTGTGTATGTGTAAACGTATGCATTTTTGTGCATTTAAACGTGTGTATGCGCACAAAATCTCAAAACATTTTTTTCATATTGAATTTGACTACATATCCAAGACAGACACATAACGGGGGATACATGACACAAGTTAAAGCGATGACATTATGTCTGTTTGAAACAAGCTGATTTTATCAGTTTAACTCTTTTTTTTTCCTAAAGAAAAAAAAATCTCAAAAAGTCGCCTTATAGTTTCACGTCTTTACCATCAAATTAGATTATTAACAACCGATGACGTCATAGGTTTCGTGCACACACGCACGCGCGGGTGCACAAATGCATATACATAACGTACATTCATACATATGCACACAGTCATGTAAACATAAATTATATTTGCACTTAATGCATATGTATTACAATAATAACAACAACAACTACTACTACTACTACTTCTACTACTACTACTACTACTACTACTACTACTACTACTACTATCATTATTGTACATGTAGTATTGCAATAATAAGCAATAGGATCCACCTGTTATGAAGTAAAAGTTTTCATTATTAATAGCGTAATTAATCTTAAAGTCTCAAGAGTCATATTTTGCAAAGTATCATTATCACCAGCTGCTTTGTGTATAGCATGCTTGACATATATTATGCCGTTATAGTCCTACCATGCATTGTGACTGACGCCCTTTATAGGTAGCGGTCCTTTCATTATATTTTGACTGTGTCCCACTAATATATGGTGCATCAATTTTTACGGTAGCGAACGTCATGAATTCTTTTGGAATTTTTTCGGTAACGCCAGCCGCGAAAACTCGCTCAGCGAGCGGTGGCGGGGGGGGGGGGTAGTGGACGAAATTTTTTCTCAAAATCACCAGGTCCCTAATTTTTCGTTTTCCGGTCTTTTATCCGTTTTTTGCTTCTTTTCTTGTTCTTTTTCCTTTTCTTTTCTCCCCCCCCCCCCGTCCCCCCGCATTCCGCTGCAATGAAGAGGGGGACAACTATATGTGCTTCGTTTACAATTAAAATTTAATTAAACTACTGCTCATGATTTTAAGCCTAGATGCGTGGTTTTCATCTTTCAGATATGTCTTCCATTCGTACCGTATAACCTCGGTCTATCGGATCTGCCGTCGTTAAGAATTTCCACGATGGTCCTTTTTTATTTACATAAAAGGATCGAACTTATGTATATGGTAATGCTCCTACTTTTACTCAAATGATTTTAATGCGACTCAGTATTGTGGTGTAAGAGTTGACAATTTAATCTGCCATCAAGTTTCCTATTACACATGTAGTCTTCACAACCAAGACTTCAGGTTTGCATTCTCATTCTCTCAAAAGTACCATAACGAAATACAAAGTAATAATTTAAAGTATTTACAGAAAAAAAAAATCTACATATATTTTCATATTTAGGTTTAATTACAAAGGCAAGTCGAGATTTTCCTTTCCTTGTAATGTGAATGAATGTTATCTGTCATTGAGTTAACACTAAACAAAGCAGGGAATTGGATCCAGACGTGGCATACAAATCGTCGTGTGCCTATGAAAAAGCCGTTAACTGTTTTCATTATGCATGATATTAGCGGCCTTTGCGTAGACACACGACATACAGTTAAAGGCTTTTGCATAGCCTAGGCATACGACGAATTGAAATGTTCAATATCTGTAGCTTCTTATTTATTACATATTCTTCGTATTCGTCTTTTCGTAGGTTGTTCGGCAGAAGAGCCCTATATGTTCCCGGTAGAAGGGTCTGAACAGTAAATTTTCTCTAACTTGGAAACCATTGGCTCTTTCCACGGGAAATAAAAGTTGTATGATATTTCAAGAACCTTCTGTTGGTCGTTATGTGCAAATATCAAATAAGCCAATATTTCTCAAATTTGAGAAAATTTACTGTTAACGCCGTTCTACCGGGAACATATGCTACGGAACTTTTGCCGGACAACCAGCGTTTCGTTCCTAGTCTTGACCCTATAGTCTTGGCCTTGTTCTGGGCGTGCGTGGTATTTACAAACATGCTGATGATCAAAAAGTGCTGCATTGTCGCGATTGCTTTTTTCATGTTTGGTACCAGCTATTGGAATAATACTTTAGACATTCTTTATAGCAGTACTACCGCCATCCAAACCCGTTTCAAGTTCCAATTCAAGTTCTGACTGCTTCACAGACTTGGCATCGGTATTAAATTCAAATAAAGCAGTTTTCATTGGCTTCGTCCCTCTAAAATACCCTTTAACGGCAGAACGAAATTGGGGATAGCGAATTGTATACACGATAGGATTTGCGCAGGAATTAAAGAAAGCCAGGACGGTGAAGATTTGATGGAGCGATCCATACAGGTACGAGGAATCTATAGCACCAATATTGTAAAGCATATACGCCGTAGTCGTCGGCCCCCAACAAATAATGAATATGATAATAACAATAAACATCAGTTCCAAGACCCGATTCTTAGCAACAATCAGATTATACGATGGGTTGGAACGATTTTTCTGCTTGGAACCCTTTTGGAAACGTTTGGATTGTTGGTGAAGGGAGCGTGCCGTAAGAGCTTGCGCGGTCAACATGATTAACATGGGGATGACACGATACACCACGAAAATAAAAACGCCGGTAAAGTACTGAGATCTTGCCGAAATGAATCGCACCCTGCAGGTGTGCGTTGCTTCGTCGACGGATATGGTGAAGAGCAAGAAGATGGACGCTAAGACCCCTGCCAACCATCCTGTCGCAATGCAGAGGACGAGGTACTTTCGTTTCAGAATCCGGTTGAAGTAGATCGGATAGACCACTGCGATGTATCTCTCGACTGAAATGGCTGTTAGAATGAAGACCGATCCATGCACCGATACCCACATGAAAAACTGTCTCTGAATTAAGCGGCAATAAAGCTCTCCCAGTAAAGAGCTTGGGATTGTAATTGCCTGAGGAACGGGGATTATAAAGACGGAAGTGACGAAGTCTGCTACAGCCAGGTCGCCTATGAGAATATCCGTTGACCGGCTCGTCGCCCGCCATTGAAAAAGTACGAGTATGACCAGGAGGTTTCCACCAATACCAACCACGGAGGATATCAATTGGAGACACGTCCACCACGTCCATCTGACCGGACGCCACGCCCACCCCGGGGACGAATGTCCAATCAGCGAGCCGGTTGTCTCGAAAAAGGTGGTTTCGGTGGCATCACTGGTAGAAATGTTGTCATCTAATGAGGGAGCAGAAAGTGGCCCTTGGGTTACATGAGGTGCCCCAAATGGATCGATCCCGCTCTCTTCGGAGCAAATGGATGTAATTTCCACACCACCATTGAAACCTGTTGACAGTGTTGTGATAATACCAGCATTCGCGAGTGAGTCTGTCGTTGTCTCGTATCCCTCAACTCCACAGCCAGAGCAATAAAGGACGAGAAGAGTGGCAAATAATAGCAGAACACGTTTGTGTAGCATTACTGCGTTGATTCGTTCTTGAATTTCTGACATATCTATAGAAGAGACAGAGAAAGCGTACATTTGACGTTACTCCAACAGGTTACGCCCTCATTTTGTTTGTACTCCAGTCTTTTAGGTAGAAGGTGAGTTTAATGCTAAAGACAACGGACAGATAAATGTTCATACATTTATACTACTCGTATGAGGAGGTTTTCGAGCAATTCTCAAACTGATATGTTATTCAAAACAAGACGTTTGATTAACAACTGCTTTTTGAAAACAAGTGATTTTAGGATGTGATGATAATTTAATTGTCACGAATTGTATAGGTTGAAAGAGGTAATAAATGCCTAATGCTTCAAGGCAAAGCGTCTCTTTTGCATACCTAAACTTAATATTTTGTAGATAAGTATTACCCTGATTACGTAGAAAACATACCTTTAAGAATCATTAGTAAAGTATAGGAGCTACAGTCTAAAGAAAGGATTTCATTTAGGACCACTATGTCACTAAAGCAACGCCATTTTAACAGGTGCTTGTAGGCAACATTAACACTTTGGGTGCTGGGCTAAAAATACAGGTGTGTTAACCAGGGACTGGATTGTTTCGGACTAATGTGTATAACCTTTCCAAATTGTACGATTTTCTGTAAAATCGAAAATGTTATCAAGACAATACATTTTAACTCATTTATTTGGTTCATTGTGTATTAATTTTACGATAAATGTCATTGGTAGGAACTTCAGTGACATTTGTCATTCGAATTAAAAGATATGGATCCGATTGTCTTCTCGGCGAACAGGTTCGCCGATAGCACTCAAAGTGTTAAGGGTGTTTATAACCCCATTTTCAAGAAAATTGTGCTATTTTTCACATATTTACCTCAGAATGGTCCTTAAAGATTGTGTCAGGGATTTGCAAGTCCATTACTTCCCTTCATTATCAATATCAAACGGTATAGTTTAGTACTTACAAATGGTGTGTTGAAAGTTTGAGATCCATACGTCATGAATTTGTTGTTTTATAAGAAAAACTAATAACGACATGTTACCAGAATTTTAAATTTTGCTCAAATTGCGAATCGCAGTTATGTGTACCGTCGAAAGACCAAGCGGAGCACACCGATTGATTAAACGGCTAAACTCCGCGCGACCTCTGGCTAACGGCTGATCGGAAAATTTTGGAACGGCCCGTGCACGTCGACTTCACTGTAAATTTTGAAGTTTAATTGTCCAGATTTTCTCCAGAACTACGTATTCTACCCAAAAGTTCTATGACAGGTGTTTATTTATACTAATCTTCACACTGTGAACGACTTGGGTTGATTTCATTCATTTTTACCGATTTCTGACGTGCAAATCCCTTACACTGTCTTGAAGAGCACCAATAAAGGTGCCGCTATTATGGCAATGCTGGGCACCTTTTTGCTACCTTTTTTCTCAGAGCGCAGAAACTCAATTTTACGGGACTTATAGTGACTGTTAGACTTTTCTTTGAACAATTGTTTATTCATAATATTGACATTAATTCTATCAGTCTAGTTTCAGGCAATCAAAGTGCATGGGGAGTTCAAGTATGATGTTTATATGCAAATTACAAATATGTACCATGTGCAATCATGGAATTCACAGATCTTTTGCAATTTCATGCGGACAGCGCTGCTGTTACTGAAGTGACATGTTTCAGTGAACTGCCACAAGAAGTCTAACCATGGACGTATACAGAAGTCTCCTTGATAATCACTCTTTGGTGTATTTTTGAATTCTAGGCAACTACTGACCTTCAAATTTCACAAACGTGTCCTTCAAATAGGAGCAACGACACGGTAAAATCTAGGGCGAGGGGGCGAAATATCTGTTGGAACAATTTTGCACGCCCACAAAAGTTTTACTATGACAAATTTTAAGCCAAATAGCATCCGAAAAACGGAGGGAGGGGAGCAATGGGCCGACAACTACAAAAATCTTTTTTTTTTTGCCCGCCAAAATGTTTTTCTGTCCTGCAAGGGAGGTGAAAATGAGATTCCATACATTTTAAATAAACAAGTAATTTGAGAACACGCCTGGCAGATTTACAGGGCAGGGATAATATCAAATATGGTATTACTGCATGAATGCATTTTTTCTTTAAAAAACAATGCGATCGATATCTTATCATTATGCTAAATGTTGCAAGACATTTGCAGGTCTTAACAAAATATTCAAAACGAGTGTTGCTTAAGAAAATAATAAATAACGTTTTGGAAAAAAACTTAAAAAAAACTTGAACTTAATTATTTTGTTCTCATTAAAGTGGTACTAAAACTATAACTTGTTTCCTTGTGTCTTTAAAATGTGAAAAACGCGCGTTGCCTGAGCAAATAAGCAATTTGGGGGCAAAGAATTATTAGTTGAATTTACTTTCTGTTTATTTTAAAGTGGTACAAAAAGCTATGATGTGTTTACTCAGTAAAACGTTGTATTTTATTTTAAAAAAGCTCATTTATTTCCACAGAACATGCGATAATCAACGGGTTTTCATTTAACATTTCGTCGCGTATAATCAGAAAAGGTATCAGATTCTCAAACCTATGTCATCAAAATAATTGCATCTATTTCTAATGAAAATTTAATTTCTCTGTGATTCAGCGAAATATTCGGCCAAAGTCGCATTTCAGTAGAAAATTGCATTTAAAAAATCAGATTATTTATCTTTTTTTTTGTCGCAGTGTTCTATTTACGAAAAGTATATCTAGTTTCTAAATGATATTTGTTCAATTCTTTTTTCATTATGAACATTCATTTTAGCAGAATTATATTTTTGTTGTAGGTGAACAATCAATCTCATTTTAGAAAGGATATAATGCATATTTTGTGAAACGTTGGGGAAAATCACAATTTCAAAAAAGAAAACGAGTTTAAAAAAAACGTTTTAACGAGTAATTTTATAATTGTATGATTCAGTATAAACTAGAATCTCATAATTTGCAAAAATAACAATTTGAAATTACTGGGTGTTGTTTTTTTCTCCTGACGTAAATGTATGGATTTGCTATTTTAGAACGAACTCCGAAAGGTTTGATTGGAATTTGAAAATATGTTTTTAGTACAAATCGATTTGTGGGGTAAGATACGCTGTACTGCCTACTTTGGTAAAAGGAAGCGAGTGGCACATCACTAAAATCTTAGTTGTTATTATGCTATTTATCTTCAGGAAAAATGGAGAGAAGAAAATAATACTCATTTTGAAAGATATTGAAAGATATAAATATACTAGAAGTCAAAAGACTACTGCCAATGTACATAACGGAAACAAATTACTCATATATGAGAAATTACACTTTTGTCACTTCGTTCCTTTTGCCAAAGTAGGGCAAGAATAAAGTGGGGTTACTTTTTAAAAGCATCGATGATCTGAAAATACATTTTGATTGTCTGGTGATTCCATGCCAAGTTACACACTTGTGGAAAGATTGTGTTTACACACACACGTTCGTGAATAAGTGCGATCGATTTCTGTTGCTGAATATTCCACGAGAATTTGCGGGACGTTTTTAAAAATAATGTAGAGCAATGGTCTCATATGCCAAAGATAACGTTGCTTAATAAAATAACCTTTTTTGCATATTGATAAGGGACGGAAATTCATAATTTTTCCCCAAATAACACATTTCTTCACTCTTTTATGAATAGATATGTATTTCCTTGTAATATATGTGGTAATTAGTTGGTTTCCAGTTTGTATTAGTTCGCTCATAAAAAAAGATCAAACGTAATATCTAGGTATTAGAAAAGTAAACCTGCTATTACGTTAAAAAGTCCATCGATATTTTTGCTAATTTTACAGTTAAAAAAGAATCGTAAAACGTCTTATTTTAAACTATTATTATTCATTGTTTTTAGAGGTGGGACGTCGTAACTCCCCAAAATTGAGCCTGATATAGGGATACCGTAATGTTCGCTAATGCTCCATAACAGATTTGAGTACATCATTGGCATTAAAGCCCAAGTTTAGTTTTGGGGATTTTTTTTTTTTAATTTGAAAGCTTTATGCCCAAAGGTTATATCATAGCAATAACAGATTCTGAATGTCTTTTTTTTTTATTAATCAATGAAAAACCCTGGGGGAACCCCCGAGATTTTTCGGGGCACCCCCCCCCCCAATTTTCGACTATATTTTACATTATAGCATCCAAAGGGTTAATAAGGAGTTAAGGTTATCCGAGCTATACCTCATCAGAAAGAGCAGAGTCTGTTCTTTCTGAGGTAACACCTTATTAACCCTTTGGATGCTATAATGTAAAATATAGTCGAAAATCTTGGGGGTACCCCGAAAAGTCTCGGGGGTCCCCCCCCCCTGAGATTTGCCATTAATTAATAAAAAAAAAACGAAAGACATTCAGAATCTGTTATTGGTGTGATATGACCTTTGGGCATAAAGCTTTCAATAAAAAAAAACAACCCAAACTAAACTTGGGCTTTAGTAAAAGTTATATTATCAAATATTGTTTCTATACTATTACTTATTGTGTGCGATAATTATGCCTATGACCTTTCATATAATAAAGCTTGATTATATGTAAGGTAAAAACGACTTCCACAATCTAAATGAAAATGCTTTAGAAAAATTCAAAACAATTACGTAGATTTTCTCACTTTGACGAGTAGCTCAATCCATTGACACGTCGGGCATGACACTTTCGAAATTTTGTTGCACATCAAAGGTCCGCTGTGTTATGAAATTGGTCTCAAAGGGAAATATATTCCTACGTCTATTTCAAATGTCCTCGCAAATAAGACACAAATCAAGGTAAACACTTACCTTTATTCGCAATGATATATTTCGTGTAACAATCTTCGTATAGGCTGAAAATCTGTGCACGCGAATCTCATATGCTCTTGTTTTATATCCAGCATGCACTTACTCGTAAGGCAGTTGACCAATTACAGGACGCTTATTTCCCCAGTGTCTCATCTACTCAGATAAAGTGCCATTCTTCACATTAAGCGGAAATTGTTGTGCGCTGCAATCCAAAAGTATTGTATTTTCGTCTCCACAGGATCAACCTTTCATTGAAATAATATTTAATGACTTTCTGAATTATACAACAATTTTGCTTCCATTCATCGGCAACTGAATAGATATTTGAAAATAGATGGAATTATTTTTGAAACACTTTCATGTATTTGAGCATAAAAGCTGTCACTTATCGATAATAAGTTTGGATTTTGCAAGCCGATGAAGCGATTTCAGTGAAATAAATGCTCTAATCATATTTGTTAATCACAGACGTTAAGTTCGTGTTGTTACCACACAGCTTTTTCACACGATAAAAAGGCAAATGCTTTTAAGAACTCTCCATATAGAACTGTATCGGTATTATTCTATTTCTCTGGTTGTTCAACGAAATTCAATAGATTTCCACTTAGATTATTTTTCAGGCTTGCATTATGTTTTTTTTTTCAAATGAAAATCAGAATACATGCTCTTTCATCAAGGATATATGGTTAAATGATACGCTTTAAAGGCACGGCGTCTCATTGGCATGACTAAAAATTAACATTGTGTAATTCCACTGATACATATATACATGTAGACGAAATTGCCATCTAAGAACCGTTATCAAAGTATAGGAGTAAAAAAGGTCAGTTCTAGTGAAATTATAGACTTCAGAAATTATTAGACTTTGATTTGAATTATTGTCTTTTAGAGACAAAACATACAGTAAGCGGAGATGGGTGTCTTTGTGCAGTTTTTTTTTTTTTTTTACAAATTTTAGGTAATTACCAATCTTCAGATTTCACAGACATGCCCTTTATAAATAGCCTAACGGCGGGAATGATGCTTTGATGCGCATGAAGGAGGGGTGCAAATGAGATTTCCTGCCTTTAATACAATTGTCATTCAATTTTGTTCACCACTAATACACTAATTTCAATATTTGTCAAAGATTGAAAAAAAAATACAGTTTGTTGGTCATATAACTAAGAATGCTCTGGCCGCTTTGGTGTACGGAAATATACGATAACAAATAGTTTGAAATGTTATGTCTAAATTTAAAACGCATAAAGAAACTAAGTTGTTTATTATGCGCTATATGCATGTCGAGTTATTATTCTGGGAACTAAAACAAATATAGATTCTATAGAAAGCCAACATCAAGAATCCGTCTGCCTCTTGCCTAGACCTCCATAGTTTAAACATCATTTTTTTTTTTACTTTCAAGATTCGTGAGAATATCTACCACTATTTCTCATTATTCAATGTAGGCGTTCTTGACATGACTTAAAACAGAATTTATTTAGATCATTTCCATTTAAAAAAAAGAGGGAGAAAAAAATTATAAGGTATGGTGATCATGCGGGTTTATCTGTTTGATTGTTTGTTTGTTTGTATGTATATTTGTTAGCAGTCTCACGGGCACAGCTTTATATCTAGCCCGTGAAATTTTTATACATGTTTTAAAAAGGAACATGATAGACCAATTTTAATTTTCAAGGTCACAGGACACGGTCAATGTCACAGAGAAACCATTTCTTGGCCATAACTTCAGTTCTAACATAATTATTCAAACATCTAATTTGGCTTGTTTTGTAGCTACTGAAGTGGCGTACCTTATACAATGCTCGTTCAAGGGCAAAATTTCAAGAAATCAAAATGGCCGTGTAGGGATGTAAATATTATCTAAGTACATTGTTTGCATAATGATCTGTCATAATACCCATCTCATACAGCGATATACCGGGTGAACCGCGGTCTTGTAGTACAACAATATCAAAGTCCATGTTTTTTTTTTGCATAGGATTGATCAAAAAGGGTTAGGCTGATGGCAAAAAAAGCAAGTTATTCGATATTTTCATACAATATTTTCACGGTTACTGAATAGTGGAGGAAGGATATGGTAACTTTGGCGGAGGTATTTGCGCTCTCATATGAGCACAGCTCTGTAGTTATTATTATTATTGTTATTATCATTATTATTATTTTCATTATCATTATCATTTTTTTTCTTTTTATCATTAACATCATTATTATTATTATTCCTATTATTTTTTTTATTATCATTACTTATATCGTTTTGTTTATGACTATGATCAAATGTTCTCAGGAATTTTATTCAAGTGGGGGGACACCCTATTGTTGCATCCAAGTGTGCCCCCCCCCCCTTTACATGTATGAGAGCATTTGCGCCCACGACTACGATAACGGGGATGGTGATGCTGATTGTTATGTTTAATTTGTTGTTGCTGGCGATGCTGTTGGAGTTTTTTTAATGCCAAAAGAACGTATCATTTACACCACAGATTTCATGAAAAATTAAAAGTATCAAATTGCCCCCCTTTTAATGAAAAAAAAATATTTTCTTTGGCCACGTGTACATTATGCGCTTTTCTTCATTCGATGAAAAGGTAACGAAGTTTTAAAATTAATTACTAGTGTTTATTCTTCATACTTCGTTCGACGGAGATTAAATTTGTTTTGTTCAATGAAGCAAGAGAGATTCTTTCGACGAAGAAATTCTTCATTACACCAAGCTGCAACAAAACTGGGTACAGTTACTTCGTTCAACGAAAAAGTAATCACAAGATGTGTGACTTCACTAGCAAATCAGTAAATACAGAGTTGGTAGAGGGCGTTGACAAGCTTACTTAAAGCTTAATTTTACTTAATTCAAATGTGAACGGCATTCTATCGTCATTAGACCATTGTTTAGTGCAATGTGAACTGTCGCTTCGTTAGTTAATGAAGATCACGTAATCTTCATCGGACGAAGAATAGTCATAAAGTGAACGGAGTGATATCAAAGTTGACAGTATAATGTACTTAGCCACTAGTGTGACGACATCAGTATTCTATTTCCAATCGAAGCAGAACATATTCAAAACCAGCCACTCACCTACCATCATTCATTTGTGTATTTTATTTATTTTACCAAAGAATAACAGTACATTGCATAAGACAAGCTTGTAGGAATTTCTTAGAGGACGACACGAATTTATGTTTATTCCAAATAAAGGTGACATTCGATAAACATTAAAAACATTATACGTTTACATAAATCAATAACAAGATGATTAAAAACCAGGGCTGGCGATCGTTGGCTCTTAGAATGTATACGTATAGATATGTTCCATGATATATTATTCATTCTTTCTTCTTTTTGTTGTTGTTTTTGTTTTTTTGCTTTTTTGTTTTTTGGTTGGCAACTAATCATTATATGTTTGGAAGTTTAATTAAAATCCAGTCCAAAATTTCAAAAAGTAGCTTCGCTAAATGGCCTTTTTATGGTAAAATTGTAAAAAAAACTACCTTTCCATGACTAGAAATTGTATTTCCTAAAATCAGCTCCACCGTCCAAAACTCTTTTTTGGTAAAACTGTGCGAGCAGTGATGGTCTTTCAATGGTCTGAGGTTCTGTTTGCTTCAACGGTAGCAGGGATGAGGCCGAAACAGTGAAAGAAGCCCCATCCAAAAGGTTTTTGGTAAAACTGTAAAAAAAAAAGTGATCTGAACAGTGATCCATTAAAAACTGTGGATTCGACATCCATTGCCTAAGTCAAGTCGTCTGCTTTCACACTAGACATATCCATGCTTCCTAGATGGCCTACCCATTTCGACCAACATCGGCATATCCAACATTGACCGTCCTTTTTCTGATCTGAATCTGTCCAGCCGTGTGAGGTGAGACAGGGAATGGTGGACTCGTGTCCGGTCTCTCGATTATTACAAGATTATGCTTGTCCGACAACATCATTCTCACGAGAAGCCGAGTTCTTTTAGCATCCTGGGCCGTGCAAGAAGGAACTGTTACAGTGTTCAGATTTTTCCTGTTTACTCCCGATCAGTATTAAACAGTCTCATTCTAATACAGGGAAACCCCGTTATAACGAGCTCGGATATAGCGAGGTACCGCTTTTAACGAGGTGATTGTGTCGGTCCCGTTTTCATTTACGTGTTGTTCAATGGAAAGAAGTGCCGTTTACAACAAGCTCGGTTATTGCGAGATTTCGCTTATTACGAGGTATTTTTCTCAACCCATTAACAAAGAAAAACATTAGAAATTCACCCAGTTAAAACGAGGAAATGAAAGTCGCATCGTGCGCAGACCAAATTCTAAATTTTGGCAACGCAAAAATTGCCAAATCGTTTCAGAGCGCATCGCAGTTCATTGCGCGATAGCCAGCTGCCAAGCAGCCATGCAATGAAATCCCCCATGTGTGTGTGTGTGTAATACACACTACTGCACAGCACAGTCACCTCTCTCACACACACAAAGCTTGGCTCCCGAGCGTGCGGTACTCGACGCAAGTTACGAGTAGTGATGGAGTTTACTGCTTTATTTTGAGATCTAGTTTTCTTAATTACGTTGGATGAGTATATAAATGAAAAATAATCAGCCTTCTGTTCATAGTCTTGGTGCAGAACAAGTGGGAGAAGCAGAATAGAGATGGATTTAATGCCTAGTCCCATACATGTTATATTTTGTGCGATACATTTTGTGTACGTTTACAACGAGGTACCGGTTACAACGAGGTAAAATCGGCAGTCCCGACGACCTCGTTATAACGGGGTTTCCCTGTATCAAGACTTGTCTAAAAGCTTAACCTGAAAAAAAATACTCTAAAATCTAGAGGTTTCCGAAGGCTCTATCCATCGATCCATAGGCCGTACCCAGAAGCCTGGAGCCCATCCAATATGGGCCTCGCGTTACGCACAGGTAATGCCTTCACAAGTTGTCGTTTGTTCTCCCTTTCTCTGAAATCACTGAATTCACTGAAATCACCCAATAAACGGTGCACCATCACACCCAGCACACTGCCAACGTCATGCGTGTGATTTATGCCCACCCTCACCTTCTCTACCCAAGACGGGTCCCCAACAACCCGTCATGACATGGAAAGAGAAAGTTTTCAGACCAAGACCTAAGGGACGCACTGTTCTATCTGATAATCACCCACATGGCATATGATTAATGTATCAGTGTTAACGCAACAGAATGGCTGTCATCGTTTTGACTCTGAGAGGATGGCGGAGAAAGAACTTCTGGTGACTTCAACTCTGAATATCCCAAGTAGCACTGGACTTCCCATCCATTAAGTACAGGTCAGTAACTGGACACAATGGTAGGAGTTGGACAGGTAGTGATGATGGTCCACGAAACTCAAGGGAGGGGTCGAAGGTCACCGATGACTCCATGTGTGCCCATGACTGCAGTACACTCCAGAGTCTGTGTATGGTGGACAGATGGCTGGGCCAATCCTTCCAAATCGGGAGCTGTAGAGTGCAACAAAATGTTTAGAGATTGTAACCTAAAGCATAGCATGATGTCATTCATTATCATTACATGATATATTGTTGGTGCATGAAATACACATGCTATGCTCAGTGCTTCTTCCACGGGTGATCTGATGATAGAAAAGGTCTGGCGTAGGAGCTCGGAATTTTCAGACTTAACGTTAGTCATAATTACATACAATTATGGAAGTCTATCATTACTATACGGTGATGTGTGTTCCCCAATTACAATTATATGCAGTTATGCACATGATACCGCTCCTGTGTTTTCACACAAAAGAAATGGAACACTCCATGAGTTTTGTGTCCGATGTACAGCGCACTGTCTATCAGTGGCGGATCAATGCGGCCGAATCAGCCGTGTGCCCCGTTTTGATGCCGTCTCCTTTCTTTTCGACCAAAAATGGGGTAACGGAAACGGGCCCGAAAATGACCCTTTTTAATGACCATCCGCTATAAACGCAAAGACGGGCCCGTTCAAACTCCTTTTTCTATTTTATATATTGATTTTTGGAAAAGCGAGCCTCTTTGTAATAATGACTAGTCGGCTCTTTTCTTGATTTTGACTACCAAATTGTTTTCACCATTATGCAAGAAATAAACCCTTTTGTCTATTATGACTGGCGAACTATTCACTTCATTATGACAAGCGACCGTGTTTCTCTATTATGACTAGATGACATTTCCTTTGTTATGACTACATGCGAACCCATTTCTCATGACTATTTCTAATGACAACATTATGTCGAAACCCTTTCGTTAATGTTAATGGTGACCTTTATGCGGTTCTTTATTAAGTTGTAACAGGTCAACTCACCTTACTTATATACCTAAAGAGGGACCACCTGACGAACTTAAATGATTGCATTTCACTTCTTAAACACGTTAAATTAATACTTCATTATTCTTAAAATTTAATATTTAAAATTCCTTTATATCATTCTGATTCGGTTCAATAGAGGATCACCGCGTGTTTTGAAATCTGGGCTATGGAAGGGGAGGAAAGAACCCGACTAAAATTCATGATTTATTCCAGAATCTATGACTATTCCGATAGCCTAAAAAGCTGAGAAAAGGGATAGTCGATGATTCCGCTGTGAAGGGCATGTACATATTTGACTCGGGTCTCTCTGTCGAGCTTGCAGCCGGCGTCCTTTTACTGTCACACAGAATTAGCTCGGGAGGTCAGAGTAGATGCAAAGCGAAAAAGATTAAGTGTGTTAGCCGGAAGCAGGCGCATTGATAATGAATGACCCGGTACAATGACTTACCACCACATACTTTCCTCTAACGATAGTTGAAGGCCAGGCCTTCTTAACCCATTTCGTATGTGTCGTGTAAATTTAATTCACATCATTGCTATTGTCTCAGCGTTGTCATGTTTTTCCAAGTTAGCACGAGAACAGGTCTCTATCCTAAAATGATTTAATTCACTGTCAATTCCAGCTACCCTAGCGTATTTTTTAGTGAAAATTTCTCGCGCGTCATTATGCCTTACACCGCGAGAGAGTACCCCCAAAGTGACACTTGTTTTCTGATACGTGTGTAGCATGTGGTAAACAAGAGGATTAAAGTAATAAGAGGTTTCTGTATATATGTTCCGTCATAGTTTATGTCACCCCTTATCATTATTCCGTCTATGTTCTCTTATTAATCTCTCTCCACCAATCTTGCCTTCATTAAAAGATCAATATATTCCAGTTATTATCGCGACGCCGTCTTTCTACGTTTGGGACTGTCTTTCTTTAATATTCTTGAATTCTTGATTATTTTTTGCATGAATACACTTGTTTACTCTCTCAACGTGTAAGAGATAAAAACCTTTTAGAATTGGCCATTTCAAAGAAAAAAGGGCCGCTTCGGTCATTTTTAAATGTTGATATAAATGGTCCGCCGTTGGAAAGAAGCTACGCCGGCGAAAGATTACTACTTGAAAAATGTTCTGTCTCTTTTCAAATTAAAATGCAAAATGCGGAAATGAGATGTACACACGTTTTGGTTCTCGTGAAGTAAATATTAATTATTGAGGCTCAGAATAATTGACGTCCGGTAAATTTGAATTAATTTAGTTTGTTCTTGGATTTCCTTTCAAATCTTGAATGAGGCTTGAAAGGCATCAAAAGCGTTCAGATATATAAATACTCTTAAAATAACTTCGTAATATTTAAAGTAGTACAACTCCGTTTTTTGCTTTGTAAAGAGACCGTTATTATCCTAGTAACTTTTATGCTATATCTTATTAGACGTCATCATTGCGCTCTGCAGCTCGTGTATCAGTTACGCTGATTCGAACATCGGCTGTAGGAATTTAATTCAAAGTGGCTAACCAAACATTAAACGCTGTTCCGCTAAATAAATGGATTAGATCACTAAACGTAAACTGTTTACATCAAAAATAACTGATGCCCTAGTGGCCAGAAAGAAAACACAACACTTGCGATCGCTAAATTTACTTTCTCTACAGTCATCGCAAAATGTAATTAGTTTTTGTTTTATTTGTCTTAAACTTCTTTTTCGCAATCAAATGAATACCTATGATCATTGAACTTTAGTTAGGCGTTTTGACTCTAGGGCTATTTATTTTGAGGCAAGTAACCATCTTCCCATATTCTACCTCTTCCCCTCCACCGATGCCTTCGAATATTTGACATATTCTGCTCATATACGTTTAGACCGTGGCAATAGAATGATCCACACTGCAGGAATGCGCCTTCGCTTTTGATAAATAATAAAGAACAATGTGAGGAATTTGCGGTTTGTTGACCCTAGCTTTTTAATGCCACGCTACATCAGCGAGAAAATCTCAAATTCCGAGATAGGTTGGAAGTTGAAAAGTAACAAGATTTGGGAATGACATTTAGCCTCAGAAAAATGAACTTTGGATTCCAACCTTTACTAAAGAAGTCAATGATCATGATGATCATTTGTGTTAGGCAAAAAGAATGTTCTAACCAATGAAAAAACAACTACATTTGCTGATGATGGGAGGATAATTACGATCGCAGGTGTTCGTATTCCATTCCTGAATTCAGTCTGTTTTATGTAAAGGCAATGGCGATTTTAGCAGCTCAGCTGATGAATGTTGGCGCTTTGGCGAGACTATTTTGTTTTATTACTTGTACGTGTTTATCAAAAAAATGCTCACATTCTCATACTAATATTCTACGTAATTTGATGCAGCACACTGCGCGAGGGGTAGAGTATGGTACGAGAATCTAAGATCCCTGCCACCCTCCCTGCTGCTGCCCCGAACAATAGACTATGCATAGCAAGTTACAAAACGATTCATTTGTAACAAAGGGAGATGACTTATAGTTGTAGTGTGGGCTGCTCAAACTTGGAGCCACTGAACTAATGGAGAACTAAGATGATGGGGCTGCCACAAGTACCTTCTCCCAAGATGTGCGAGGAAACGCTTAGCTATGTGCAACAAGTTATATGTATCGAATAGATCTGTAACCTCATAATGCGCATGGGCCAAACACGTCAGAGCTGGTAGTGTGAGTGGTCATTCCTAAATGTGAGTTATACCGACTATTGTATATTATAATCGTTGCGCTTTGCGCGTAGCAAGTGAAAATAATTACAGGTCAATCATGCTTAGATGTTGCCTCCACGTTAGAGGTCTAAATCTTCCACCGAGAATTAGATAAGAAATACTCTCTGACTGATCAGAAAGGGTCTCGCAGAGGCTCGTGGGAAAGACTCGGTGAATTCACTTCACAACAAATGTAGTGAGCGTTAAGTCAGTTGCATTAATTACATATGAGCATATGCGAAGCCTCCCCTACATTTGGTCGAATTTATCTTTTTGGCAATATTAAACCAAAACCTCAGGTTTTGCGTTACGGTACTCGAGTGTGTTCCCCACTGATTTGAAAATTAGATACTCTTCACAGATTATTATGAATGACCAGTTAGTCGGAAGAACACATAGATATATAAATCGCTCGAGCCTCACAATGTTATGTTGTGCACACAGAAATAGGATAAATGGAAAGCCTTCTATGGACTAGTTTTGTAGGGGGATTTTTTTTTTTTTGGTACGAAATGGATTCTTTCATAGTGGAGGGCCACGCCATGAGTTTTGTTGTCTTCACCGATGTACAGAGCATCTGTTATCAGTGGCGGATCAATGGCGGCCCGAATTCAAGCCCCTGTGAATTGCCCGCCCGTCTTTGGATGTAATAACACTGTCTCCAAATATATGTGCTCTTTTCGAGATGCGTCTAACATAATGGGGTGGACTACTAGCCGGATATACGGGTCTCTCAAAATGCAATTTATATGCACCTCAATTTTAATGGGCCAACAATACCATGCCCCTTTTTATTATGTAATGCCGCTTCCTGAATATTTGAATGTTTTTACCATACGGGAAAAAAGTCGCAAAGATCGGCGCGCAGGACTACCCGTCCGACGACTAACGAGAGTGCAACCCTGTTGTCCACAGCGTTCTCAGCTCCATGTCACTTCCTATTAAATACTAAATATTATTTGTGTATGGAGAAAAGGCGCTATAGCCTGGCCTTTGCTCAGAGGGACAAATTCGACGAGTCATACGGTCCGTTACTCGTCTCTACCTCTTGATAATATGTGACCTGACCAAGAGTGTTAAAATCTTAAAGCACACCTTATAATGTCGCAAGACATAAACCGCGAACGCACGTTATGCTGCAATATAGAGCTGATAAGTTTGCGCCGAAAACACGGTTTCGAACATTGCATTAGCACTGCACAAGACGACCGTGTTTCCTTATATGACTCAGATGACAATGGTCTTCTGTTGAAATATAAAATGTATCTAATTCCACACATGCGATATGCGATCCTAGTATCTCATGACTTAAGATTCTTTGCGTAAAATAAGATCACTAATCCTCCTGTGACATTTAAGTGATCCGATACTCTCTGTTTTGGGTGCCTTTGTTTTAATAATAGCTTGATTAATTGGTTTCTAACGATGGGGGGTCTTCAGTTTACTAGGCCCGAGATTCTTTATAAGTTGTAACAGGTCAACTCACCTTACTTATATACCTAAAGAGGGTTATGAATAACGGCCCGTACATTTTTTATATTTCTAAATTATGACCAGCAAACACTCTGGTATTGCGAGGCCCAGTGGCGTATCTAGCGGGGGGCAAGGGGGGGCACGTGCCCCGGGCGCTCAGGGCGCAAATCCAGGGGGACGGGGGTCATGTCCCCCCACGATTTTGAAAGTGGGAAATGTCCGCCCCACGAAATTTGCATGTACATGCCAAAAAACTGTGATTTGGCTTGGCAATTTGTCAGGGCCAGAAATTTTGGCTGGCAAAATATGGTTCTGTCGGCCGCCCCCCCCCCCGCTTGTCAGAAATTGTTTGGCTGCGCAATTTGGCAGGTTAGAAAAATTTTGGCTGCAAATATGGTTTTGGTCGGCCCCCCCCCCCCCCGCCCCCGCTTGTAGAAATTGTTTGGCTGGCAATTTGGCAGGTTAGAAAAATTTGGCTGGCAAATATGGTTTGGTCGGCCCCCCCCCCCCGCTTGTCAGAAATTGTTTGGCTGGCAATTGGCAGGTTAGATAGAAAATTTTTGGCTGGCAAAATATGGTTTGGGCAGGTTTCTGCAGTGTGATGCCCCTACATTTGAAAATGGATTTGCGCCATGCGGGCCGCTAACTTTCAGGGGGGGCAAAAAGGCAAAAGTTTGAAGAAAAAACAGGGAAAGAAGAAAAAGGAAGAAACTGTTGAATGAAAAGGGGAGAAAAAAACATTGAATATTTAATTTCACTGATATAACTCTTGAAAGCTAGCCGGCCCAAAAAAAGTCGGAAAGGGCGCGATTGTCGACACTGGCCAAGT